>ONZH01029883.1:0-41939 GCA_900303285.1 Rhinella marina | reverse complement strand
ACCAGGTATGTGAAATAATTTAGCAAGGGAACGCACAGTACAGTGGCCTATTAAAAGGCCTAGATATTGTATATTTCAAGGTACACAGCCGTGTAGTAACTGAACAGACGGTGGGTATTTACACCAGGTATGTGAAATAATTTAGCAAGAGAACGCACAGTACAGTGGCCAATTAAAAGGCCTAGATATTGTATATTTCAAGGTACACAGCCGTGTAGTAACTGAACAGACGGTGGGTATTTACACCAGGTATGTGAAATAATTTAGCAAGGGAATGCACAGTACAGTGGCCAATTAAAAGGCCTAGATATTGTATATTTCAAGGTACACAGCCGTGTAGTAACTGAACAGACGGTGGGTATTTACACCAGGTATGTGAAATAATTTAGCAAGAGAACGCACAGTACAGTGGCCTATTAAAAGGCCTAGATATTGTATATTTCAAGGTACACAGCCGTGTAGTAACTGAACAGACGGTGGGTATTTACACCAGGTATGTGAAATAATTTAGCAAGAGAACGCACAGTACAGTGGCCTATTAAAAGGCCTAGATATTGTATATTTCAAGGTACACAGCCGTGTACTAACTGAACAGACGGTGGGTATTTACACCAGGTATGTGAAATAATTTAGCAAGAGAACGCACAGTACAGTGGCCAATTAAAAGGCCTAGATATTGTATATTTCAAGGTACACAGCCGTGTAGTAACTGAACAGACGGTGGGTATTTACACCAGGTATGTGAAATAATTTAGCAAGAGAACGCACAGTACAGTGGCCAATTAAAAGGCCTAGATATTGTATATTTCAAGGTACACAGCCGTGTACTAACTGAACAGACGGTGGGTATTTACACCAGGTATGTGAAATAATTTAGCAAGAGAACGCACAGTACAGTGGCCAATTAAAAGGCCTAGATATTGTATATTTCAAGGTACACAGCCGTGTAGTAACTGAACAGACGGTGGGTATTTACACCAGGTATGTGAAAAAATTTAGCAAGAGAACGCACAGTACAGTGGCCTATTAAAAGGCCTAGATATTGTATATTTCAAGGTACACAGCCGTGTAATAACTGAACAGACGGTGGGTATTTACACCAGGTATGTGAAATAATTTAGCAAGAGAACGCACAGTACAGTGGCCAATTAAATGGCCTAGATATTGTATATTTCAAGGTACACAGCCGTTGTAGTAACTGAACAGACGGTGGGTATTTACACCAGGTATGTGAAATAATTTAGCAAGAGAACGCACAGTACAGTGGCCAATTAAATGGCCTAGATATTGTATATTTCAAGGTACACAGCCGTGTAGTAACTGAACAGACGGTGGGTATTTACACCAGGTATGTGAAATAATTTAGCAAGAGAACGCACAGTACAGTGGCCAATTAAATGGCCTAGATATTGTATATTTCAAGGTACACAGCCGTGTAGTAACTGAACAGACGGTGGGTATTTACACCAGGTATGTGAAATAATTTAGCAAGAGAACGCACAGTACAGTGGCCTATTAAAAGGCCTAGATATTGTAGATTTCAAGGTACACAGCCGTGTAGTAACTGAACAGACGGTGGGTATTTACACCAGGTATGTGAAATAATTTAGCAAGAGAACGCACAGTACAGTGGCCAATTAAATGGCCTAGATATTGTATATTTCAAGGTACACAGCCGTGTAGTAACTGAACAGACGGTGGGTATTTACACCAGGTATGTGAAATAATTTAGCAAGAGAACGCACAGTACAGTGGCCAATTAAATGGCCTAGATATTGTATATTTCAAGGTACACAGCCGTGTAGTAACTGAACAGACGGTGGGTATTTACACCAGGTATGTGAAATAATTTAGCAAGAGAACGCACAGTACAGTGGCCAATTAAATGGCCTAGATATTGTATATTTCAAGGTACACAGCCGTGTAGTAACTGAACAGACGGTGGGTATTTACACCAGGTATGTGAAATAACTTAGCAAGAGAACGCACAGTACAGTGGCCTATTAAAAGGCCTAGATATTGTATATTTCAAGGTACACAGCCGTGTACTAACTGAACAGACGGTGGGTATTTACACCAGGTATGTGAAATAATTTAGCAAGAGAACGCACAGTACAGTGGCCAATTAAAAGGCCTAGATATTGTATATTTCAAGGTACACAGCCGTGTAGTAACTGAACAGACGGTGGGTATTTACACCAGGTATGTGAAATAATTTAGCAAGAGAACGCACAGTACAGTGGCCTATTAAAAGGCCTAGATATTGTATATTTCAAGGTACACAGCCGTGTAAATTACAGAAAAGGGGGTTTTAGTGCACAAAAATGGATGCAAACAATATATACTGTATAAACTAAGACCTCATTCTGATATGATAAAATCTGAGACTCTTAGCCAATATATTTTGATCAAAACACATCTGTGCCCACCTACCAAGCGTCACGGTGGTCTCAGGTCAGGCAGGTCCTACGCTAAACCTAACTATGCCGTTGGGCATCTATATCTAGGAGCGTGGACGCTGCACATATAGGCGTGTTGCTCCTAGTGACCTCTATGTGCATACAGCAACCAATGAGAGGAGGAGCAAACACACCTATATGTACCACGCAATCAAGACGCTCAATTTGATAGGAAGAGCAAAAGTGCACAAGAATGCTTCTCATGATAAGCTAAGAGCGCATTCAGATCTGAAGGTGCCACTCCCTCAGGTACATATTATAAACTAAGCAAAACTCACAGAGACAAAAGGATAAAAAACATCCTGCATGATGTGATAACGATTGCGGATGTCAGTGGCTATATATATCAAAGTAAATCACAGAAAAGGGGGTTTTAGTGCACAAAAATGGATGCAAACAATATATACTGTATAAACTAAGACCTCATTCTGATATGATAAAATCTGAGACTCTTAGCCAATATATTTTGATCAAAACACATCTGTGCCCACCTACCCAGCGTCACGGTGGTCTCAGGTCAGGCAGGTCCTACGCTAAACCTAACTATGCCGTTGGGCATCTATATCTAGGAGCGTGGACGCTGCACATATAGGCGTGTTGCTCCTAGTGACCTCTATGTGCATACAGCAACCAATGAGAGGAGGAGCAAACACACCTATATGTACCACGCAATCAAGACGCTCAATTTGATAGGAAGAGCAAAAGTGCACAAGAATGCTACTCATGATAAGCTAAGAGCGCATTCAGACCTGAAGGTGCCACTCCCTCAGGTACATATTATAAACTAAGCAAAACTCACAGAGACAAAAGGATAAAAAACATCCTGCATGATGTGATAACGATTGCGGATGTCAGTGGCTATATATATCAAAGTAAATCACAGAAAAGGGGGTTTTAGTGCACAAAAATGGATGCAAACAATATATACTGTATAAACTAAGACCTCATTCTGATATGATAAAATCTGAGACTCTTAGCCAATATATTTTGATCAAAACACATCTGTGCCCACCTACCCAGCGTCACGGTGGTCTCAGGTCAGGCAGGTCCTACGCTAAACCTAACTATGCCGTTGGGCATCTATATCTAGGAGTGTGGACGCTGCACATATAGGCGTGTTGCTCCTAGTGACCTCTATGTGCATACAGCAACCAATGAGAGGAGGAGCAAACACACCTATATGTACCACGCAATCAAGACGCTCAATTTGATAGGAAGAGCAAAAGTGCACAAGAATGCTACTCATGATAAGCTAAGAGCGCATTCAGACCTGAAGGTGCCACTCCCTCAGGTACATATTATAAACTAAGCAAAACTCACAGAGACAAAAGGATAAAAAACATCCTGCATGATGTGATAACGATTGCGGATGTCAGTGGCTATATATATCAAAGTAAATCACAGAAAAGGGGGTTTTAGTGCACAAAAATGGATGCAAACAATATATACTGTATAAACTAAGACCTCATTCTGATATGATAAAATCTGAGACTCTTAGCCAATATATTTTGATCAAAACACATCTGTGCCCACCTACCCAGCATCACGGTGGTCTCAGGTCAGGCAGGTCCTACGCTAAACCTAACTATGCCGTTGGGCATCTATATCTAGGAGCGTGGACGCTGCACATATAAGCGTGTTGCTCCTAGTGACCTCTATGTGCATACAGCAACCAATGAGAGGAGGAGCAAACACACCTATATGTACCACGCAATCAAGACGCTCAATTTGATAGGAAGAGCAAAAGTGCACAAGAATGCTACTCATGATAAGCTAAGAGCGCATTCAGACCTGAAGGTGCCACTCCCTCAGGTACATATTATAAACTAAGCAAAACTACAGCCGTGTAGTAACTGAACAGACGGTGGGTATTTACACCAGGTATGTGAAATAATTTAGCAAGAGAACGCACAGTACAGTGGCCAATTAAAAGGCCTAGATATTGTATATTTCAAGGTACACAGCCGTGTAGTAACTGAACAGACGGTGGGTATTTACACCAGGTATGTGAAATAATTTAGCAAGAGAACGCACAGTACAGTGGCCTATTAAAAGGCCTAGATATTGTATATTTCAAGGTACACAGCCATGTAGTAACTGAACAGACGGTGGGTATTTACACCAGGTATGTGAAATAATTTAGCAAGAGAACGCACAGTACAGTGGCCAATTAAAAGGCCTAGATATTGTATATTTCAAGGTACACAGCCGTATAGTAACTGAACAAACGGTGTGTATTTATACCAGGTGTGTGAAATAATTTAGCAAGAGAACGCACAGTACAGTGGCCTATTAAAAGGCCTAGATATTGTATATTTCAAGGTACACAGCCGTGTAGTAACTGAACAGACGGTGGGTATTTACACCAGGTATGTGAAATAATTTAGCAAGAGAACGCACAGTACAGTGGCCAATTAAATGGACTAGATATTGTATATTTCAAGGTACACAGCCGTGTACTAACTGAACAGACGGTGGGTATTTACACCTGGTATACAAAAAGGGTATTGCAGGCACACAGAACCCAGAACACTAGAGCCAAATAAACTGTATTTAAAAAAATAAAATAAAATTCACAGCCGTATACTGCCAGATCAGATGGTGCATATACACACTAGTTATATAACAGGGTTTTTCAGCCAAAAAGAACGCTGAACAGTAGTGCCAAATATAGTTTGGTATGTAGCAGAGCACCTAATACACCACTAATGCCTCTCTCTGTCCCTACTCCAGCAGCTATCCCTGAATACGGCAGCCGTTCTCTGTAAAGTGTATCTTGTAGTAAAGCTATCACTGTAGTGCACTATAGTAGCCCTGATAAGGGCTTTTAATCACGCTCCTGCCTGTCCAACTGCTAAAACCTGTCTGTCCCTTCTCCAGCCTCTGTCCCTGACTAAGTTCACGCAGCATATGCGTACGAGCAGGAAGAGCTGAGTTTTTAATATTCGAGGTCACATGGTTTTTCCAGCCAATCCATGTAGACGCTGTTTTCGCGCTGCCAGCGTGCTCAGCGTGCCTGTCATACCCCCCCTGCATGTTGATTGGTGGAAAAAGAGCGCCAGGGAAGGTGGGAGGGGAAACGAATTCTAAGTGCGCCATCGCCGTTATACTCGATTGAAATCGAGTATGCAGAATAGCGTAGTATTCGATCGAATACCGGCTCGATCGAACACTACTCGCTCATCTCTAGTTATGAGGACATCACAAGATTCTTGACACCCTGCCAGAGGTGTAAGTCCAGTATAAGCATAAAATTCCTCTTTTGAGCTTTTCTCAGAATATTATGTAATGGGGTACTTCCAAGTACTGAAGGAGTACTGTCCTAAAATACATTAATTTGGGATTTTCTATTTATAAATTCTACTGGATCCACTTCTTCATCAGAAGAATCGCTGGACGAGGAAGCAGAGTGATTAGCTTGTGGCAGGTAGTCTTCATCAAGAAAGTTCACATTGATCATCACTTTCAAAAATTATTGCTTCAATCTCTTAGTTAGTCAAACCCTTGTTTGAAGAATGTGCCATTGTTGACTTAGATGTCAGTAAAAGAAAAAACAATTATTACAATTAGGGTTGTCCACTCTTTCCTAGTGTGTGTCTTCCCCTCCCCCCTCCTTCTTCAACCCTTAGCAGCTCTCACCTTTTAGACTTTCTTTGTTTTTTTTGTGGCTCACAAGGTATACACGTTGCCAGGTTCTTCTAGAAAGAAAGAGCCTAGGAAAGAGGCTGGCATCTTCCTCCCAACATCACATGACATCATCACCGGTCCTTCAGCAATCAGCACCAGTGTATGCTGTTCTCCTGATGCTCATTACTGTGTTCAGAAAGACCTGCGATGATGTCATGGCTATGTGATGTTGGGAAGAAGGAGTCAGTCTCCCTCCCAAGAACACATGGCCATGACATTATCACATAAGGTAAGGGCACATAGTTTGTTTCTGGGCCATGTGTTGTGTGTATCCGTTGTCATCTCAGATGATGTTGAAGAGCAAGTCAACTTTTCCAGTACAGCTGGATTGGTGAGCAAAACAAGACCAGAGGATGATATTGGCAGCTCTGGTCTGTTGCTGCGGCTGCTGCTACCACCACTCCTTCTTGTGTCTATAGTAACCTTTTTGCAACTGCTCATTCCTTTGGAGGCCCCATGCAACTGTATGGTGACTATAGCGTACAGTAACTTCATCAGTAATTTAACAATTTAAAGGGAACCTGTCATCAACTTTATGCTACCCATACTAACGGCAGAATAAAGTAGAGACAGGTGAGTTGATTTCCATTGTCTGTCATTTATAAGTTAAAAGTAAGTGGTTGCTGAGAACCAGCATCACAAAAATTGCAGACTGGGCCTGGAAAAGAGTCCCAGCCACCTGAGAAGAGTCCTGGTTATTCATAAATTCCTGCTCTCACTGCCCACCTGCTGATGACTGATAGTCTTCTACCTAGTTTTCTCCCTTTCTCTCTAGGAGAGAACTGCCAATCATTAGCAGATATGCGGGGAGAGCAGGAGATTAGGAATAACCATGACTCTTCTCAGGTACATTTGACTATTTTCAAGGCCTGTTCTGCAATGATTATGATGCTGGTTCTCGGCAACCACTTACTTTTAGCTCATGAGTGAAACACTGCTGAAATCAGCATTTCTGTCACTATTTTATGCTCCCCTCAGTGAGGCCGGCATAAAGTTGATGACAGGTTCCCCTTTAAGTATGAAGTGTGCAGCAGTTGAACTAGAAAAACACACCTATTTTCATATAAGATTGTCTGTTGACAATACTGTAAGTTTGATGCACAGTAAGGCTATGTATAACAGAACAGATTCATTATTAATGACTCAGTAGGTGAACTATGTAAACACACCTATATATTAGACCGCCTGTTAAAGTGGCCCTGGAAAAATACCAAAAGTGGCCCTGTTTTCTAGTTGGGTCCAAATTGATGGAATTCAGGACAGCAATACCATATTGTGGTACATTATACCACCCCAACAGAGCCAAATACCACAATCCATCACAAAAACTTTAACTGGCTCACCAGTAATATTAATTTTTTAGTCTAATACTGACTTATTGGCTATAATATTCAGCTACAACAAGCTTCTCCCAGTGAGCCACTAAATTATGTATCAATTATTCTAAATTTCTGGTCCCATCTGTTTACTTCAGTCACTTGAGTGTGATTATTGTGCCTGGATCCTGTGGAAATCTCTGTTTATCTGACACTATAAAATACACCAGCATGTGAGAAATTTAATCAATGCCATCAGATAACCCAACAACGCTGATATATAACATCATGGCTGAAAGTACCAAAGACTCCTCGTAACCCTCGTAACTCATAACTGAGGGGGGATCATTGGTAAGTAGAATATAGTACAGTACCTAATATTATTTTTAGGACTATACAATTCAGGTCTTCTCAGACAGGTAATTGTTTAAATTTTCTCAATTTATAGGAGAAAATATGTGTGAGGAGAATCAGACACAAATCACTCAGATACGTCTCCTTGGATTCCGAGGTCTACACAAATACAAGACTCTTCTATTCATTGGTCTTTTCCTGACTTATACATTTATTTTTGTTGGAAATCTTCTAATCATTCTTCTAGTGACCACTTTTTACCACCTCAAAACCCCAATGTTCATCTTTCTTAAACACTTATCCATAGCTGATGTCTTAGTAACCACCAACATTGTGCCCATGTTGTTGGGCATAATATTTGATGTGGAGGGAATTTTGCCCTTTTGGGGCTGTCTCATACAGTTATATTCCTTTAGTATATTTGGATTTGTTCAATGTCTTCTCATTGCCATCATGTCATATGATCGATATTTGGCCATTTGCCATCCATTACATTATTCTTCACTGATGAGTCCAGGTCTTTGTCTCCAGCTCATTATTGGGTCATGGGTTTTAGACACTATATTGATATCAAGTGAGTTTTTTGTTTTAATTCAGTTTAACTTCTGTGGCTTAAATTACATTGACCACTTCTTCTGTGACTTCGGTCCCATAGTTGAATTGGCCACTTCAGACACTTCCAATTTAATGGTACAAGATTTTGTTATCTGTTTTTTAGGAATTTTCTTCCCATTTGCATTCATTATTATAACTTACCTTTGCATTTTCTTCACCATTGTTAACATTTCTTCTACTTACGGTAGAAGAAAAGCCTTCTCCACTTGTAGCTCCCACCTGACCACAGTGTGTGTATATTATGGAACGCTAATTACAGTTTACATGTCTCCATCTGAAAGAAGCTCATCCAATACCAATAAATATAGATCTCTTTTGTACACAGTAGTGACACCGATGATGAATCCCATCATCTACAGCCTGAGGAGCAACGAGATCAAGAGAGCGATCCAGAAAATAGCTAGTCATAGGTTTCAAAATGGATGGAAAGTTTGAAACATCTGATACAAAGGTACAATTCTACATGATGGCCTCACTGAATTCTAAATAATCTTTGTTCTAAGTGCCATAAAACATTGGTTTATACATGGTCAAGTTGCATTATCATTACCACTAGCTAATATCCACAGTGACTATTGTGTGCAGCAGAGACAGCTGGACGGGCTGGGAGTGATTCAGTGGGGTCTTGATAGGTTATCACAGGTATTTGGAGCCATGCTGACTGCAGTGCATCCCACCGCTGTGGGAGGGGGTATGGAAGAGGATCTATAGGGAGAACATGACCATCAAGGTGGTCCCTTGTGTTCAATTGTATTCATTTCTGGAAAATTAAGGGGCCAGGATAGGAAGTCTTAAAGATGCTTTTCCAATTAGCGTAAGACATTTCTAGCCAGGTGAAATGTTGCATTGTCTTGCTGGATGATTTAGTCCAGCGCAGAAAATTTAAGCCTTTTTACCTGATGCAACTTCATTAGCAGAGCTACAGTGACCATCTGTCTGCTCCAAAGCCCCATTCAGCAAGGCTCACTGAATTGTTGTTTTAGACACATATCTGGTAGCCCTCTGGTTCATTTTGGCAGTGAGATGCTCCTCTGTGGAGTGTTGGTGCTGGTGAGCTTGTGGTTCCATTCACCGCTGCAGTTCTGGGCACTGGCTGTGTAAGTGATGTTGCACTATGATCCGCTCCAGAGTTTCCATCCAGCCCTGGCTTACATCTTTGTTCTTACATCACTCCCTCTGGGCTGGAGCAGGTTTGATCATGTGCTTTGATCATTTAACCATGCTAGGTCATGTGGGTTGGTCACATGTCCTCATTGACCAACCCTGGACCTATTTAAGTTGCTCAGCCCTCTCCCAAGATGCCTCAGTGTCAAGGTCCTTATCTTGCCTTAGGTTGTGTTGTTCCTGTTTGTGCTCCTGTGTTCTGACTCCCACTTGTGTACCAGACTCCGCTATCCGCCTGATCCCTGCCTGCATTGTCTCTCTCGTTGCCGACCTCGATTGCCTGACTTGTTCCTGTGCCGCCTGCCCTGACCCTTTGCCTGTCTGACTCCGCCTCTGACTCATCCATCGGTCCTGAATTGTCTCTCCTGGATACGACCCGGCCTGTTGTCCACCGCTGTACCCTGGTACCTTCGCAGGTATCTCTTGGTCCCCCTGGACCAGCTGCCTCATGTCCCGACCCTCCTCAGGAGGCAGCGACCTGGTGTTTCCCTTGGAAAGTCTATCCCCACCATCAGGGGTATTTGTGAAAATCGAGGGGTTTCACTTAGATAATGCCCTTAGAGGAGGTAGGGCACGAGGCACAGTGGGTCCACACCTTCTGGTTCATGACAGTACACTGAGGCCATGGATCCCACTGGTCACCCCCAACCTGTCGTACCTGTTACGTGAAGTCAGACGTTAGAGTGAACGCCAGGATGTAATGATGCAGTTCATGCAAACTGTTGCTGCTCGTCTGGACGCCATCGCTTCTCCAGCTACAACAGAGTCGCCTGTCGCTGCTTCCCCTGCAATGCCTATAACGGAAAATCCGGACTTGTGTGCCGCTAGGGTGCAACTCTCTCTGCCATCCCACTACGGTGGAGATCCCAAAACCCGCCGTGGATTCCTGAACCAGTGCCTGATCCACTTTGAGTTGAATGGGCAGAGGTTTCCCATGGAGCGGTCCAAGGTTGCCTTCATTGTGTCCCTGCTGATGGACGTAGCCCTTGCCTGGGCAAATCCTATTTGGGAACATGGAGGTCCAGAGGCTACTAATCTGCAGACTTTCCTTGTCTACTTTCTGGCTGGTCTTTGAGGAGCCCGGCCGCATGTCTTCCGCAACGTGCAAATAGAGTTCAGTCTTCGGTTGTCTGATCAGGAACGTTTACGCCGTAAAGCAGAGAACCTGTGTCTGTATTGTGGAGGAAGGCTCACTTTGTCTGTAATTGTCCGTAGAAGCCAGAAAATGCCAAGGTCTAGGATCAGTTGGAGAGATGGTCCTAGACAAGGAAAAGTCCTCTCCGAAACTCTCTGTTCCGGTGACTCTATTTCACAAGAGAGTCACACTATCTGTGCCAGCATTCTTGGATTCTGGGCCAGCTGGTAACTTAATTCAGCAAGCTCTGATCCATCAGTACCAGCTCCTTACGATCCGTCTTGAACGACCTCTGTCGGTAGCTTCCGTAAATGGACTGCCACTTCCTGAACATGTGCTTTCGGTTACTGCCTGTTTATCTGAGGTCTGACCTACTTCCTCGCCTACTGTACCTGTTCACCTTCCTGTACTTCCGCAACAATATGCCAGTTATGCGGGCGTCTTCAGTAAGAAAGAGCCAGAGACCCTACCTCCTCATTGACGTTACAATTGTCCAATTGACCTGCTGCCTGGTGCCACTCCTGCTCGAGGTCGAGTCTACCCACTCTGACTATCTTAGACTCAAGCGATGTCTGAATACATCAAAGAGAACCTCGAAAAGGGGTTTATCAGAAAATCTACTTCACCAGCCGGTGCCGGATTCTTCTTTGTGCAGAAAAAAGATGGATCCCTGTATCGACTATCGAGGTCTGAACAAGACAACACAGTCAAGAAACGATACCCTAATCCTAATCTCGGAACTCTTTGACAGGATCCGGGGGGCTAAGGACTTCACCAAATTAGACCTACGCGGCACATACAATCTTGTCCGCATTCAAAAAGGCGATGAGTGGAAGACTGCTTTCAACACTCGTGATGGTCACTACGAGTACCTCGTCATGCCCTTCAGTCTATGCAATACTCCCGCGATATTCCAAGAGTTGCTAAACAACGTCTTCTGGGACCTGCTCTATGTTTGTGTGATAGTGCATCTGGACGATATACTGATCTACTCCCCTGATCTGGTCACCCATCGGAAGCATGTATGTTTAATTTTGCAGTGGCTGAGAGGGAATCTACCTTATGCCAAACTCGAGAAATGCATCTTTGAAAAATCCTCAGTACCCTTCCTCGGATACATCATATCGGATGGCGGGTTACAGATGGATCCTGAAAAACTGAATGCAGTAATGGACTGGCCCCGCCCACACGGTCTACGTGCTATTCAGAGCTTCCTTGGGTTTGCAAACTTCTGTCGCCAGTTCATCCTGAATTTTTCTTCTCTCACTTCTCCGATCTCCGCCCTTACGTCTACTTGTGGATTTTTCTTCAAGCTTTTCTCCCCTGCTGACAGAAACTACTGTATTGGGGAAAGAGAACTTCTGGCCATTAAACTTGCCTTGGAGGAGTGGCGTTATCTATTGGAGGAGACTTAACATCCTGTCATAATCTTCACTGACCACAAGAACCTTACATATCTGCAGACGGCCCAGCGTCTGAACCCTCGCCAAGCCAGATGGGCGCTCTTCTTCTCCCATTTTGATTTTGAGCCGCACTTTCGCCCGGCCGAGAAGAACATTAAAGCGGATGCGCTGTCTCGGTCATTTGACTTCCCTGTCCTACAAGAGGAGCCCCAGTATATTGTAGATCCTGCCCGCTTGATCACAGTGGCTCCTGTCCTGGTAAAAGACATCCCTCCTGGGAAGATTTTTTTGCCATCTGCTAAGAGAAAATGTGTATTTGCTTGGGGGCACAACTCCAAGCTGGCTGGTCATCCTGAGATCTGCAAAACCACAGAACTTCTGTCTCGCCACTACTGGTGGCCCACATTATCTAAAGATGTGCGTGATTACGTATCTGCCTGCACAATCTACACTCAAAGTAAAGTCTCCAGGACCAAACCACCCGGGCTGTTACCTCTTCCTGTTCCTGACACCCTGTGGCAACACATTGCCATGGACTTTATTACAGATCTGCCCTCTTCTGCCGGATGTACAGTTATCTGGGTGGTAGTGGACCGGTTCTCCAAGATGGCGCACTTCATTCTTTTGTCCGGTCTGCCTTCAGCTTGTGAACTTGCTAAATTGTTTGTGAGACACATATTCCGCTTGCATGGTTTACCTTGCCATATTGTTTCCGATCGCGGAGTCCAGTTAACTTCTAAGCTCTGGAGAGCTCTGTGCCATTTACTCGAAATAGAGCTGGACTTCTCGTCAGGTTATCATCCACAGGCCAACGGACAAGTTGAGCGGGTCAATCAAATATTAGAAAACTATCTTCGGCATTTCGTTTCAGGTCTACACAACAACTGGGTTCAATTGCTTCCGTGGGCTGAATTCTCCTATAACAACCACTCTAGTGAATCTACCGGATTCTCTCCATTATTTGTCATGTTTGGACAACACCCTTGTACTCCCCTCCCTGTTCCAGCATCTTCTGGGGTACTAGCTACGGATTCCTCGTTCAGAGACTTCTTGAAGTTTTGCCGTGACACCAAGATCTGCATCAATAAAGCAGTAACTCGCATGAAGATTAATGCAGACAAGAGAAGAAGGAAACCGCTTCACTTCTCCTCTGGAGATAAGGTTCCCATTTTCAAGTTTGCTCCTAGGTTCACACCTGCTGTTTCGTGACAGTTGGTCCCTCTTGTGTAATTTTGTGGCTGATGTTCACCTATTACATCAATGGCATGTGGTACTCCGCAGGTTTCCACGTCACTAATTAGCACTAGTGCCATTTTTCCACATGGCATATATTGTTGAGCACACAGATGAAGGGGGTAATCTATAGAACCCCCGAAACGCATTGACTGTGAATAAAGACCTATACTTGCACCATTCCAAAGTGAAGCGTTCCTGTTACATCACCCTAGAAGTCAATCCATATGTTTTCTCCTCACCTTTTCTCTTCAATATATTGTTAAGCAGCCACCCTTGGCCCTAATGTCAATAATTATCTCCTTTTTAAACTCTGATAAATCTCTCCTTTTACCCGTGGTAGCAACAAGAAATCTGTGAGCAGACAGACTTTTACACGCTTTATATACCCACCAAGCCAGCTCAGCACGTGACTTCCTTTATGAGCTACTGTATACGCTGCGGACAATGAAAGTAAGAAGTGTTCATAATAATGTTACTTTTGTGTCTCATGGCTGTTCATTTCCCTTTTTTTTTCCCTCCCTTCTTTTCAAAAGCCATAACTTTTAACTTTTCTATTCACATGAGAGTTTATTTTCTGCAGGAAAAGTTGTATTTTTAATAGAACCAATAAATTTACTTTATAATGTATGAACAAATGAGAAAAAAAATCTTAGTAGATTTAAATTGGGGAAAAAAATCATCCATTTGTTGATTCTTCACCAAAAATTTAAAATGTTATATATTTTTGTTTGAAGCCTGAAATGTGGCAAAAGGTTGAAAAGTTGGAGGGGGCCAAATACTTTTGCAAGGCACTGTATCTTCGATTCTCAGCCTTTTGGCTTCAATCAAGTGTATTGGTTTTTTTTTTTGTTTTTTTTTCGTTCAGAGAGGGAGCCCCTAGTGCCAAACCTCTGAGATGTCGAGGAGAATGGAGAACCACACAGTATCCCTAGGGTGTATGGCTTGGGCCATTAGTGCCCTATGTTAAGTGACCAAGAGCTCTGCTGGATTGAAGCCAGGGGCTGGGTTGTGATGAAAACCCAAGGTGCAGAAGTGCCCTAGTAGTGGTGATCCTGGGGGGCCTAAACTCACTGTGGGTGGGATCCCAACTGAGTGACGGCACATTTGCACAGTACTTTCCTTTGTCACACTGAGTGCACACACACCTCTCTTTGCTCAACTTCGTCCCAGAAAAGATAAGGATTTTTTATAATTCAGATCAAATGTCCGGGCCATAATGGCACGCATTCACATTATTTATTTTTTATGTTTTTTATGTTTTATATTTTTTATGTTTTATGATGAGGTTTAACACTGACAAATGTAAAGTTATGCATATGGGAAGGAATAATGCAAGTCACCAGTACATACTAAATGGTAAAATATTGGGTAACTCTGACATAGAAAAGGACCTAGGAATTTTAGTGAACAGAAATCTAAGCTGCAGAAACCAGTGTCAGACAGCTGCTGCCAAGGCCAATAAGATAATGGGCTGCATCAAAAGAGGCATAGATGCCCGTGACGAGAACATAGTCCTGCAACTTTACAAATCACTAGTCAGACCACACATGGAGTACTGTGTACAGTTCTGGGCTCCTGTGAACAAGGCAGACATAGCAGAGCTGGAGAGGATTCAGAGGAGGGCAACTAAAGTAATAACTGGAATGCGTGGACTACAGTACCCGGAAAGATTATCAAAATTAGGGTTATTCACTTTAGAAAGAAGACGACTGAGGGGAGATCTAATAACTATGTATAAATATATCAGAGGTCAGTACAGAGATCTCTCCCATGATCTATTTATCCCCAGGACTGTGACTGTGATGAGGGGACATCCTCTGCGTCTGGAGGAAAGAAGGTTTGTACATAAACATAGAAGAGGATTCTTTATGGTAAGAGCAGTGAGACTATGGAACTCTCTGCCTGAGGAGGTGGTGATGGTAAGTTCACTAAAAGAGTTCAAGAGGGGCCTGGATGTATTTTTGGAGGGTAATAATATTACAGGTTATAGTTACTAGAGATGGGTCGTTGATCCAGGGAGTTATTCTGATGCCTGATTGGAGTCGGGAAGGAATTTGTTTCCCTAAAGTGGGGAAAACTGGCTTCTACCTCACAGGGTTTTTTTGCCTTCCTCTGGATCAACTTGTAGGAAAACAGGCTGAACTGGATGGACAGATGTCTTTTTTCGGCCTTATAAACTATGTTACTATGTTACTGTGTGTACACTATTCACGTTTGTTTGTTCACTAGGATTTTCAGGATTGTGGTGCCCTTATGGGCAACCCCCTAAGGTCTGGGGGATGGGGGTGTAGCCATCAGGTTCCTCAATCCCCTGCAAAACCCCTTGGGATCTCCCTCCGGGGAAAGCCCAGACCTAGTATGTTGAGCTTGGCTTTGGCTGAGGGTTGCCACTTGTCCCAGACCCTTGCAGGAGCCTTCTCTTATGGAGAGGGCCTGCGATCGACTGCAACCTAGTGTACATTTTTGTGTGGTCAGCTGCAAGATTTTGATGGGAGGGTGTAGAAAGCATCTTCCTTGGGCTTTCAAAAAAAATAGATAGATTATTATAATTTAAAACCCACTTGGCTATAATGAGTGGTATTGCTAGTACAATATGCACTTTTAGTAATTGTGGGATAGAAGGATGGTTCTGCATATGACCTGTGAGCTACAAATCAATCAAATCTTGCTGTAAGTAATTACAATGACAATACAGTTTGATGTATAATATTTATATTATATTTATTTATATTATTATATATTATATATATTTTCATTTCTGTTGTGTTTTATTTAAAAATATAGCTTTTTTAAATGTACTTTTTTGTTTCTTTAGGAATCTTGAAAAATGCTGTCCTCTGAGTCTATGGGATTTACATACCACAGATGCCTGAGTCTATAGAAACTACATACCACAGATGCCACTTCGCACTGGAAGTCAGCAAAAAATGCAAAAAGAGAATATAAAAAATTATACCACTTTTATTACCACAAAATAATTTATACAAAAGTATCAAATAATAAAGTCAAGACCATATAGTACAAAAAATGGAGAGTCATACAGTGTAAATGGGAGGCATGGGTGGTGGTGGTAATCCTGCCAAACTAGATGTAAAACATATCAGTAGGTACTATCAGTCTCCAAATCTGGTGCTCAAAAGCATTGGACTTATTGTCCTACATATATTAATGGTAATCTATACACCAAGACAAAATGCCACCTGTCACTGCATCAAGCACAGGTCAGCTAGGGAAAATTACCTAGAATGTCCTATATAAGCCGTAAGCTATCTTAAATGCCTGGTCAGACAGGAAAAATATATCACTTACCCAATGACATGATGAGGCAGGAGAACCACCACGCAACCCACAAGGCAAATCCTCAACGCGCGTTTCGCACTGGAAAGGCTTCGTCAGGAGGAGGAACATAATGGACTGACTCCCAGCTGAAATAGTTGCGCTAATCAGTGCTAACATATGCGTAACCCCCAAGGAAAATACCTATCGGCGCATTGACCAAATCATGTCTTCCAGATTGGCAATGCTGCGGACAGGCCTTAAGAGGAAAACCCAAAGTATATATGTGGAGCAGATGCATCACCCACGTCATGAGTAACTTGCGGCGCACTGAACAGATGATGTGTACAGAGACGGCAGTGCGGCGTACGGGCAAGCGGGGGAGGCGTGGATCTGTGTATCAGATCCAGGCTATCACCCGCGCCCACAGCGACGACGCCCACCGTCCCCGATCCACAGCGCATCTGACCGCGCGCACCTTACTCCTATGAGGGGGAGGCTAAAAAATGCACCTACGCTGGACTTCCGATCAATAGGTAAATGGAACGCAAACAGGAAATGAATCTCTGCGTCTCAAAAGGTCATGTGAGACCTAATCACATGGTCGGAAATCCATAACAGATGAAAATTAATGTGGAGTTTAACTATGTGAAAAACATGATTTGTGCAAGGCATATACTATATAGATATAATCCGACACAATAAAATACCACTACATAATGTGAAACACGACAAAGCTATAAATCACATGATAGCAAAAAGACAATAAAAAGTGCAAGAAATATTTGAACAACATAATTAGTGTAAAGATAATTATAATATGCATACATAACACTTGATCAATAAAAAGAAATGAAACAATATATAATTACTAATAAAATAATTAATATTACAAAGTGTGCAATATATCCATAAATGTTAAAATATTATTAAAACTACACCCATGAAAATACAAATAGTGATAGAATGTGATTAGACATATATAACTCCACTAATAAATAAAATACATATAATAAAGTAAAATGGCAGCAGTGATATCCATTGACTCCATAAAAAATGAAAAAATATATAATAATAAATAGCCTCCTCATCATAAAAATAATGATTAATATACACTATTAACAGGGTCTTCAGGGCAGTTCTTCTACCGAACCATAGATTCAGAAGGTGGCGCAACCAAATTGTTCAAAAATCCAGGGAGACAGTCTAAATGTTCAGAATATCTATATGAATAAAATAAACATTAGAATATAGAATAAAATCAATTCACAAAAAGGATTTGAAACTAAGTGCTTCATTCAGGCCTTCCGGATACACTGTATCCAAAAGGACCATCCATTTGGTTTCTTTCTGTAGGAGGCAGCGTTTGAGATTGCCGCCTCTAATTCCTAGCCTCACTCGGTCAATACCTCTAAATTGTAAACCTGTGGGATTACAGTTGTGAGTCTCTCTGAAATGTTTTGCAATTGGTTTTAGTTTTTTTAGTTTCTCGACATCTTTGATGTCCGCTGCTGCCCTAATGTCCTTTACGTGTTCTAATATTCGTACTCTAAAGGCCCTTGTTGTCATGCCGATGGAAATCAGATCACATGGACATTGAGCATAATAGATGATTCCTTCTGTACTGCATGAGATATGATATAAAATTTTATATTCTCTATCTCGTTTGGAATTGGTAAAATTCTGACAGCGTTGAACATAACGGCAAGCAGTGCAGTGTCCGCAAGGGGTACAGCCCCATTTGGGGCCCTTATCCCCAAAAATTCCCCCCCTTGAGGGTGCCACATAGTGGCTGGAAGTTAAAATATCCCTCAAATTTCTTGACCTCTTCCAAGTCATCTGTGGCCTTAAGGGAATCTGACTCCTCAAATCCCGATCCGTAAGCAAAACTTCCCAGTGTCTATTCAGAATTGTTTGAATCTGCCTCCATTGGTGATTAAATCCTGTGATAAATCTAGGGTAGTTATTTTCCTTTCCTTCCCTTTTTCTGGATCCCCCAGCTAATAACGATGTTCTAGGGGTTTTTTTGGCTTTCACATAGCCAGTCTTGATCATTTCATTTTTGTAACCTCTATCTTTGAATCTCTGGCTCAGATCTTGGGCCTGTAGTTCAAAACGTCTGTCACTGGAGCAAATTCTTTTCATCCTATAAAATTGACCGGTAGGGATGGCCCTGATGACCTGTGGATGGTGAGAGGAGGTGGAATGTAATAGAGAATTTGTGGAGGTGGGTTTCCTGAACACGTCCGTCTCCAGGAACCCACCTTCCCCCACAACCATTTGTATATCCAAAAAATCTACCTGTCTGGCACTATATTGCCAGGTAAGACGTATGTTGCACACTTTGTAATATTAATTATTTTATTAGTAATTATATATTGTTTCATTTCTTTTTATTGATCAAGTGTTATGTATGCATATTATAATTATCTTTACACTAATTATGTTGTTCAAATATTTCTTGCACTTTTTATTGTCTTTTTGCTATCATGTGATTTATAGCTTTGTCGTGTTTCACATTATGTAGTGGTATTTTATTGTGTCGGATTATATCTATATAGTATATGCCTTGCACAAATCATGTTTTTCACATAGTTAAACTCCACATTAATTTTCATCTGTTATGGATTTCCGACCATGTGATTAGGTCTCACATGACCTTTTGAGACGCAGAGATTCATTTCCTGTTTGCGTTCCATTTACCTATTGATCGGAAGTCCAGCGTAGGTGCATTTTTTAGCCTCCCCCTCATAGGAGTAAGGTGCGCGCGGTCAGATGCGCTGTGGATCGGGGACGGTGGGCGTCGTCGCTGTGGGCGCGGGTGATAGCCTGGATCTGATACACAGATCCACGCCTCCCCCGCTTGCCCGTACGCCGCACTGCCGTCTCTGTACACATCATCTGTTCAGTGCGCCGCAAGTTACTCATGACGTGGGTGATGCATCTGCTCCACATATATACTTTGGGTTTTCCTCTTAAGGCCTGTCCGCAGCATTGCCAATCTGGAAGACATGATTTGGTCAATGCGCCGATAGGTATTTTCCTTGGGGGTTACGCATATGTTAGCGCTGATTAGCGCAACTATTTAAGCTGGGAGTCAGTCCATTATGTTCCTCCTCCTGACAAAGCCTTTCCAGTGCGAAACGCGCGTTGAGGATTTGCCTTGTGGGTTGCGTGGTGGTTCTCCTGCCTCATCATGTCATTGGGTAAGTGATATATTTTTCCTGTCTGACCAGGCATTTAAGATAGCTTACGGCTTATATAGGACATTCTAGGTAATTTTCCCTAGCTGACCTGTGCTTGATGCAGTGACAGGTGGCATTTTGTCTTGGTGTATAGATTACCATTAATATATGTAGGACAATAAGTCCAATGCTTTTGAGCACCAGATTTGGAGACTGATAGTACCTACTGATATGTTTTACATCTAGTTTGGCAGGATTACCACCACCACCCATGCCTCCCATTTACACTGTATGACTCTCCATTTTTTGTACTATATGGTCTTGACTTTATTATTTGATACTTTCGTATAAATTATTTTGTGGTAATAAAAGTGGTATAATTTTTTATATTCTCTTTTGTTGAGCATTTTTTGCTGACTTCTAGTGCGAAGTGGCATCTGTGGTATGTGATTTATGCAGTATTTGCTCTAGGTCATTATTGTGAGGTAATCGTGGTTTGCTATAGAAACTATCCTGAACTCACAATTTCACCATGGGGGCTTCGATCTAAGGATAGAGTGAACCCCCTCACTCTGTCTAACCACTTATTTGCTCTACTCACTATTGACTGTGGCATTAAAGCTGATAAAAGACTGGCATCTAAGTCACTTGCAATTCTGCTCTTGGTGAATGGCTGTCAGCTTAATACACAGACTGCACATGCCATGTTTGGAGTTCACTGAGGCTATGATCCTTCTTCATACACCCCTTAGGCACCTAGAACAGACATCTAAGCTTGAGAAGACGTTATAGTCACTGAGTTTTGAAAAATATCATAGAAACATATCAAAGATTTTCATTCATGGGGGTCTGAGAACTGAGACACCATTAATCGGTAGAATGAGGAGAGAGAGGTACTCACATATTGTTCTCTTTCTCCTCACTATAGGACAGGAAACCTCTACCTGTTGTAAAACTACAACTCCCATCATGCCCTGATGTAGACTGATGGCTGTAGGTTGTCTGGACATGCTGGGAGTTACAGTTTTGCAACAGCTGGAGGGCTGCAGGTTTGGCATCCCTGTTATAGTAGAAGTGAGATGAAATAGAAATTCCATGGACCCGTCTCAATTCAGTCCAAGTGGGGCCATTTTGACAATGTCTTTAGGAGTAGCCCCAAGTTAAATCAGTTCAGTAGGCATCTATATCCACTTTATAAAAGCACTATATAAATAATATTATTATTAATTTTACACACTAAACCAAACTGGTATATCAGTTATTATTTTGGAGAAATATTTTAATGGGTAGAGATGGTGAAATTCAATAAAAAAAAACTATTAATAGTTTATCATTGTTTACACGACACCTCATGCTTCCAGGGCTGTATCTAAGTGGAGTGAGTTGGTTGCAGTTAAATCCATGCCCCAAAAAACATTAGAGGAGCAGTGATGGTGGATACCTGAGGTGCAACAAGTTCAAGTTAGACCTCCATATACTGAACAGCCCGCCAAGTCACAGAGAGTCCTTACTGACATTAGTCCCCATGATTTTTTTTTCAAAAACAAATACTGGGGTTAAGCGAAGTTTTGAAAAATTTGATTTGGCTGCTTCGCCGAATCTCACAAAGAAAGTTGCTTCGTGATGAATTACATCATCACAAAACGCATTTCTTTGCATGTAGTAGACACAATGATGGGGAATCACAGCCCCCACCCCATCATTGAATCCCTCAGATGCCATGTTCATTGTTGAGAATAAGAGTGAGGGCTTAGGGGTTAATCTGGTAAAAAATAATTTTAAAAAATCATACTCACCTTATCCATTTGATCGCAAAGAGGCCATGAGGCCATCTCAATTGAAGAACACCATGCGAAATCTCGCATAGTGTGTGATGATGTCATCATGCTGCCTGGCATGGTGACGTCATACTTCACCACACACAAGATTTTGTGCTGGATCTTTGTGCTCAAATGGATGAGGTGAGTATTTTTGTTTTTGTTTGTTTTTTATTCTGCCATTTCAGGGAAAATTGATTAGTTGCCATAAAGCACTAGAAAAATTCAGTTTAGCGGTGAATTAAATCTTTCCTGAAATTCAGATCAAAGTCCACTTTGGATACTTTGATTCACTCAACACTAACAAATACAAAAGCGAGAATTTTATTAAAAGAACAAATAACACATTGGTATCACAAGCTCCATATATGCAATTGTGAGTGGAGAAAAAAAGAATGCAGCAAATGTGTATGTAATACCTGGCTGACCTGTACCTGTAGAATGCAGCTGTGCAAGACACTGGTGAGACTAAAAAAAATTCAATCAGGCAAAGGCAAATATAGCTGAGATAAACTTAATGGTTAACGTGTTAAGTAAACATTGGCAAGAAAATGGTAATTGACTTTTTCAAAGGATTTCAATGGCTTTTGTCACAAGATAACACTGTGATGTGTTATCAGAGTCAATTTTAGCTTGGCTACATCTGCCTTGTTCATTATGTTCTATGCAGTACTGCTTCTGCTGCTCACACTGACCCTACACAGCCACATATAACCTGCCTTGTCTAGTACGTTCCATGCAGTACTGTTCCTACTGCTCCTACTACCCCATTACAGCCACATATAACCTGCCTTGTCCAGTACGTTCCATGCAGTACTGCTCCTACTGCTCCTACTACCCCATTACAGCCACACATAACCTGCCTTGTCCAGTACGTTCCATGCAGTACTGCTCCTACTGCTCCTACTACCCCATTACAGCCACATATAACCTGCCTTGTCCAGTACGTTCCATGCAGTACTGCTCCTACTGCTCCTACTACCCCATTACAGCCACATATAACCTGTCTTGTCAGTACGTTCCATGCAGTACTGCTCCTACTGCTCCTACTACCCCTACACAGCCACATATAACCTGTCTTGTCCAGTATGTTCCATGCAGTACTGCTCCTACTGCTCCTACTAACCCTACACAGCCACATATACCCTGCCTTGTCCAGTACGTTCCATGCAGTACTGCTCCTACTGCTCCTACTACCCCTACACAGCCACATATACCCTGCCTTGTCCAGTACGTTCCATGCAGTACTGCTCCTACTACCCCTACACAGCCACATATACCCTGCCTTGTCCAGTATGTTCTATGCAGTACTGCTACTGCTGCTCACAGTACCCCTACACTGTCACATATAGCCTGCCTTGTCCAGTATATTATATGTAGTACTGCTACTGCTTCTACTACTACCCCTACATATCCACATATAACCTGCCTTGTCCAGTATATTATATGCAGTACTGCTACTGCTGCTCACACTTCCGCTACACTGCCACATATAACCTGCCTCGTCCATTATGTTCTATGAAGAACTACTGCTGCTAGGAACCATACCCTGCACAGTATACTGAACCTGTTGCTATTCCCCAAAAAAGGATAATTTTTGGACCACTTATTAAAAATAAGACATTACTTCTTCAGATTCTACCATCTGCATATAAATACCAGCAAACATCTGCCCCTGAAAAGGGATGGTTTTTGTACAATTTTTTTTATTTTATTTATAAAGCATATCAAATCTGACGGCTGATTGTTTCGATTGGCGAAAATCATTTTACCCATATCTAATTTACTAACTACAGTACTATTACTAATGTTGTCAAAGTGTCATAAACAAAGTTTCAAGGCAACTGAGGCACTTTCAATTCTGAAGCTTTTTTTTTTTTGACTGGTGGATTACGTATCTGCATACAGATGTAGCAGCGCTAGTGATCACTGTTTTCGCATAGCGTTGCTAACGAATTGCGACTTCTCCTCTTTCACTCCTTTCACTCGCAGTAAAAGTACGCTAATTAGGTGAATTCATACGCATTAGTGTACAATTCATCAGATGCGTACTCTATTTGCGATATTGTTCTGCGCTCACGCGATTCTCCTGTGATCGCTAGCGCTGCTACTTCTGTATTTGCTAGGTTGCAGCCGAATCTCTGACAGTTCCAATTATAATATTAATGGGGCCATTGTTTGGAAATGTCGGATCCAGAGAGCTCCGGTGGGCTGTTCCAGCAGGGATCTCTTCACTAAATTCACGATATTCATTGTGCCCTTTGTATTTAGTAAAGGTGTATTTCAGGAGATGGAAGTACTTCAGTATAATAATGCATGTAATAATACAAAATAAGTAAAAATTGAGCAGGGCAAAGGCTTTTTTTTGGAGATCCAGTGATGAACCAGGTTCTCCATGGGTAACGCTAGCTGGAGGCTTCCACGATGCAGTGAGCCTGGTGACATCACCATCTCTGATGGGCGGGCTTTAGCACTGCGATAGCTTGAAAACTGCTAGGGCAGTGCTAAAACCCGCCCATCAATGCCAGTGATGTCACCGGGAACACTGCTTGGTGGAAGCCTCTTCCTAACAGTGTAAAAAGATATAAAGAAACAGCCCTTGCCCAGCTCAATACAATACAGGGCCAAGGTGAGCATCAGAGCATGAAATGCTCCAATGCTCATATCAGAGGGGTGGTGGTGGAGGAGTGAAAATGGCGATAGCCCCTTTAATTGCAGTATGTGCTGTTAAGTTCATTATTATAATCATAGCACCAATGTAACCATGACATACTCACAAACATCATTGTGGACACCACTAGAATTTATCTTTACCGGAATGAAGTTAAAATGTAGGTTGCAAACTTTCGCAATGAGGTCTTCATCTCTTCATTCCTCAGACTGTAAATCATAGGGTTAATTAGAGGGGTCATCACTGTGTACAACAGCGGTAGGATCTTACTTATATTTACAGATTTATCTCTGGTTGGGAGAACATAAGAACTGAACAGTGTCCCATAAAACAGAGAAACCACCGTCAGATGGGAGCTACATGTGGAGAAGGCTTTGTGTCTACCAGTGATAGATGGGATCTTTAAGATGGAAGAAATTATGAAAATATAGGATATTGTAATGAACACAAATGGTAAGACAAGCACAGGGATACTAAGCAGAATGATTTCTGTTTGAACCATTGAGGTATTTGAGCAAGAAAGATCTAGAAGTGGAAAAAGATCACAGAAAAAATGGTCAATAATGTTAAATCCGCAAAACTTCAGCATGCAGATGGATATGACTTGCATCAACATTACAGTCAAACTCAGGAGCCACGAAAGGGAAACCAGTTTCTGACAAAACCCAGGTTCCATCAGGGTAGAGTAACGTAATGGAGAACAAATGGCCAGATATCTGTCATAGGACATTACTGTTAGATGGAGACATTCTGAACACTCTGAGATGCCAAAAAAGTAAAATTGAATGAAACATGTTACGAAATACATGACTTGCTGCTTATTCAGGATTATGTACAACGTGTTGGGGACAATAGTTGTGGTCAGCATGAGGTCTGATATGGAGAGCTGCACAAGGAAGTAATACATGGGAGTATGGAGGCTCTTGCTGTAGGACACCAGAGTTATGATCAGGAGGTTTCCACTAAGTGTCAAACCATAGATCAAGATTAGAAGGATGAAAAAGACCATTCTGAAACCTTGAAGATTCTGGAATCCCAAGAGTAGAACCTCAGTGACCCAGGTCTGGTTGTTCTCCTGGTGTAATAAACAAGATATTAAGGAAAATAATAATAATAATAATAATAATAATAATAATAATAATAATAATAATAATAATAATAATAATAATAATAGTATCCACATTGATGTTTAGTCTCTTTAGGGCAACATGGAAAAACTACTAAGATTAGAGATTATTTTTCTGTATGATGGTACAGTGGTTAAAACGTGTGTAAAGTTATAATAATAAAAAAGGTTTTTAAAACAGACAAGTTCAATATTCAGTAATTCCTTGCAATAAGCTTAGTTTCTGTTGCCAGGGACTTGAGCAAAAGGTCCATGTCTATTTGGTATGGTTCTCCAGCCTGTGTTTCCATGGACTGAATTGAGCACTATATATTTTTTTTAATAATATTCAGCTATGGGGTTGAGCTAGAAGGATCAGTCCACAAGAAGGCCACTTCATCATGGACGCACAATGCCACCTACAGTGAAACAGTGATACAATATAACTCAAAACCGCTAAGGACAAAGTAGACTTTCATAAGTAATATTACATTATCAGACACAGTAGACACCAGACATGGCCAGTGTGACCACAGAGGTGCTAATACTTATATAATGGCAGACCAAGAACTGTGAAGTGTTTTGTACTTGCCGATTGAGATGTACACAACCAACTTCTGGTCATCAAACCAAGAACTTTAAGGGGTTGTCCGGGTTCAGAGCTGAACCCAGACATACTATTAATTTCACCCAGACAGCCCGCCTGATGTTAGCATCGGAGCATCTCATGCTCCGATACCCTCCTTTGCCCTGCGCTAAATCGCCCAGGGAAAAGGCATTTAGCCCGGATCCGGTGATGAACCAGGCTCTGCCAGGCGGAGGCTTCTGCCCAGCAGTGAGCCCGGTGACATCACCAGCGCTGATGGGCGGGCATTAGCGCTGCCCTAGCGAGTAAAATGGCTAGGGCAGCGCTAAAGCTGGCCCATTAGAGCTGGTGACATCACCGAACACACTGCCGGGCGGAAGCCTCCGTCTGACAGTGTGCCAAGTAAACAAAAGAGCCCTTGTCCTGCGAGACCTAGAGCAGGGCAAGGGAGGGCATAGGAGCATGAGATGGGCGGGCTGCCTGGGTGAAATTAAGGGTATGTCTGGGTTCAGCTCTGAACCCGGACGACCCCTTTAAGAACTTAAGAAACATATAGACATATTTTATACCACAAATTCCAACATCAGACTTAGTAGACCAAGTGGGTGGTGCCTCGCTGTGCACAGAGAATATAATAATGGATATATATATTTAAAACAAATTCCACCCTCACAAGTTTCATTACATGGTATCTATCTATCTATCTATCTATCTATCTATCTATCTATCTCTCTCCTATCTATCTATATATCTATCTATCTATCCATTAGTGTTGAGCGAGCACCTCTGTGCTCGTATGCTCGGGTGCTCTGGCCGAGCACTAGGGGTGCTCGAGTGCTCGGCCGAGCATAATGTTAGTCAATGGGACTAAACCAGGCACCCCCCGCTCGGAAGAGGGGAGGGTGTCTGGTTAATAGAAAAAGGTCAGAATCGCGGCTTCTCCTCTTTTACTTCTTTCACTCGTAAAATTATGCTAATTAACTGAATTTGTACGCATTAGCGCACAATGCGTAGCATTTACATACAAATTCGTACACATTAGCATACAATGCGTAGCATTAGCGTACAAATCAACATTACAGTGAATGCCAGTACTCTCCTGCATGTTTATTCACTGCGTAACAGCGAACAAACGTGCGGTGAAGAGACTCGAGCATCGACCGAACACCGAGCGGACCCGAGCGTCGGCATGCTTGGCCAAACAGCGAGTTCGGCGGAGCATGCTCGCTCAACACCACTATCCATCTATCTATTCAGTGTCGGACTGGGGTACCCTGGGCCCACCAGTAAAATTTATTTTCTGGGCCCACAGTATGGATACATTCAAATATAATAAATAATTTAACAAGTTTTTTTTATATGAACATAGACTGGTTGAGGTGCTGTACATTGAATATATGTATGTAGTGCAGTAAGTCTACTGTGTTATGTGCCAGTTGTGCAGGGGGTGGGAGACTAGGGGCCCACGGGGTATTCCCCTGTATCCCTGTGGGCCAGTCCGAGCCTCTATCTATCTATCTACAAGGCCTCATGAACACAACCGTATGTATTTTTCAGTCCTCAAAAATAAAAAAAAAATAGGAACGGAAAAGGAAAGAAAATACGTTTGTGTGTATAAGCCCTAAATCTGTGTAATACCTAGAAATAAAAGAGCGCACTCTCATGTGCTTGTATTTGACATTTCCTTACACAGACACGTCAGCTAGTTTGAGGAAATCACAGCATGTTTTTCACAAAGATTTGCCCGTTGGTTAATTGAAGATCTGTCACACTGTGAAGACGGTGTAATCTGAGCGTCAATTCATTGTATAAAACTGAAAGAAGCATGAAGCAGGTGAAGTGATAACCTTACTCCAGGAGTGATCCAGAGACTTTGTGAATGTTCTTTGGCGGAGATCTTCATGCTCATTTAAGGTGTTTTGCTTTCAAATTTGCTTGGAAAAATATATGAATCTGATAGAAGTAACATAATATAAAATAGTATTCTACAGTTCAAAGATAGGAGAACCTTTTATATCCTCAGTATCCCGACCTGGGGAGTCTATAGGGAGGATTCTGCAGCACAGCCGTCTACTGAGAATAAGCTCTAGAAAGACGTTTTAATGAGGTTGTTTTACGGAAGTTCAAAGTTTCTTGACTAAACTAGACTAAAGTTATAGATCAATAGATAGATAGATCGATAGATAGATAGATAGATCAATAGATAGATAGATAGATAGATAGATAATAGATAGATAGATAGATAGATAGATAATAGATAGATAGATATTAAATAGATGATAGATAACACAGGTCTGCGACTTAAAAGCTGTTTGATTATTTTCATCTAATTTCCATGTATTTTGGTGTGCTGAAAACCAAAAATACAGCGCACCAAAAAATATAAAGCTTACATGGAATATCCAAAACAGCTCTTGAAAAAAAAATTTTTTGCAGACCTGTGTAATAGATAGAGTGCCTTGCGAAAGTATTCGGCCCCCTGGAACTTTTCAACCTTTTTCCACATTTTAGGATTCAAACAAAAATATAGAACATATTAAATTGAAAGTGGGTCACAATTGTGAAGTGGAACGAAATTTATTGGATCATTTAATCTTTTTTTGTAATAATAAAACTGAAAAGTGGGGCGTGCAAAATTATTCGGCCCCTTGCATTAATACTTTGTTGCACCACCTTTTCCTGTGATTACAGCTGCGGTCTTTTGGGGTATGTCTCTATCAGTTTTGCACATCTAGAGACTGAAATTCTTGCCCATTCTTCGTGCAAAACAGCTCGGGCTCTTTGAGGTTGGATGGAGAGCGTTTGTGAACAGCAGTTTTCAGCTCTTTCCACATATTCTCAATTGGATTCAGGTCTGGACTTTGACTTGGCCATTCTAAGACCTGGATACCTTTATTTTTTAACCATTCCATTGTGGATTTTGCTTTATGTTTGGGATCATTGTCTTGTTGGAATATAAATCTCCGTCCTAGTCTCAGGTCTTTTGCAGACTCCAACAGGTTTTCATCCAGAATGGTCCTGTATTTGGCTCCATCCAACTTCCCATCAGTTTTAACCATCTTCCCTGTCCCTGCTGATAAAAAGCAGGCCCAAACCATGATGCTGCCCCCACCATGTCTGACAGTGGGGATGGTGTGTTCAGGGTGATGAGCTGTGTTGCTTTTATACCAAACATATCGTTTTGCATTGTTTACAAAAAGTTGGATTTTGGTTTCATCTGACCAGAGCACCTTCTTCCACATGTTTGGTGTGTCTCCTAGGTGGCTTGTTGCAAACTGTAAACAAGACTTTTTATGGATATCTTTGAGAAATGGCTTTCTTCTTGCCACTCTTCCATAAAGGCCAGATTTGTGAAGTGTTGGACTGATTGTTGTCCTATGGACAGACTCTCCCACCTCAGCTGTAGATCTCTGCAGTTCATCCAGAGTGATCATGGGCCTCTTGGCTGCATCTCTGATCAGTCTTCTCCTTGTTTGAGATGAAAGTTTAGAGGGACGGCCGGGTCTTGGTAGATTTGCAGTGGTCTGATACTCCTTCCATTTCAATATGACGCTTGCACAGTGCTCCTTGGGATGTTTAAAGCTTGGGAAATCTTTTGGTATCCAAATCTGGCTTTAAACTTCTCCACAACAGTATCACGGACCTGCCTGGTGTGTTCCTTGGTCTTCATGATGCAGAACCCTGAGACTATCAAAGAGCAGGTGCATTTATACGAAGACTTGATTACAAACAGGTGGATTCTATTTATCGTCAGTCATTTAGGACAACGTTGGATCATTCAGAGATCCTCAATGAACTTCTGGAGTGAGTTTTCTGAACTGAAAGTAAATGGGCCGAATAATTTTGCAAGCCCAACTTTTCAGTTTTATTATTAAAAAAAAAGTTTAAATGATCCAATAAATTTTGTTCCACTTCACAATTGTGACCCACTTGTTGATTCTTCACCAAAATTTTAAAATGTTATATCTTTTTGTTTGAAGCCTGATATGTGGCAAAAGGTTGAAAAGTTCCAGGGGGCCAAATACTTTCGCAAGGAATTGTATATAGATAGATAGATAGATAGATAGATAGATAGATAAACACTAGAGTTAATGGCGAGCTGTAGCACTTAGAGAATAGTAATTACAATGTGGGGCCTGGTAATTCCATCAGCCATGACAATATCCAAATCTAAGTAGTTTTAGTCAAAGTAGCACAAAAGTGGAAACCTACACACAAGCCGAGGACTGGTTGACTTTAACTAAGGGGGTATGCAGTACCTCAGATAGGGGCCACTACAAATTAACACCTTGTCATTGTTTCCTATAGCTAGTTTTCCATGTTCCTATTTAATAAATGTCCTTCTAACTAATTATTTTATTTATGCAACTGTTAACTTATATTACATTTGATGCTATGCGCCTGGTTCCAGCAGATGGCATTGGTCTGGCAGAGTCCTAGAGACAAGAATGGAACTAATCTTTTTTTTTTCAGGAAGCTGCAGTTAATTGAAGTTGGAGTCCTAAGGAAAACAGCTCCTAGAGAACCACACTTCTTGCTTTTGACTAAACTATACAGTGTTGACTGGCTCATCCAGGCTGTCTGTCAGCCTGTTAGCCGATTGGGGAAGCCCTCCCCCAATTCCTCTCAGGGTCATATGAGAACCCTTTTTATTCCTCATTAGTACTTTTTCCCCACTGACATGTGTAGTAAAATGGCGCTGAGCGCCATTTTACTAGGTTCAGGCAAAACAAACCTGAAAAGCTTCAGGTGTGTCTGCCGGCTGAAATTTTGCAAAATTTGTAATGAACCCAGTTTTTTAAGAATGAGTTCGCTCATCCTGGCTCTCCCCACTCACCTGCTACTGATCACAGTAGAAAAAACTGGCAATCAGTGGGAGGTGGTTGGCGAGAGCAGTGAGCTCATGAACATAAGGACTCCATGGCATGCCCTGAAGCTGTTCAGTAGAAGATTTCAACAAAATCTCTTTGTCAATTAAAGAAACTGGCCCAACATTTTAAGGGGATTTGCCACTAGAAGGTCACCAGAAAACTGATAAAAGATTCCCTTTAAGTTACATAGTAACATAGTTTATAAAGCCGAAAAAATGCATCTGTCCATCCAGTTCACTCTGTTATCCTGCAAGTTGATCCAGAGGAAAAAAAACTGTGAGGTAGAAGCCAATTTAAGGGAAAAAAATTCCTTCCTGACTCCAGTCAGGCAATCAGAATAACTCCCTGGATCAACGACCCCTCTCTAGTAACTATAACCTGTAATATTATTACCTCCAGAAATACATCCAGGCCCCTCCTGATCTCTTTTAGTGAACTTACCATCACCACCTCCTCAGGGAGAGAGTTCCATAGTCTCACTGCTCTTACTGTAAAGAATCCTCTTCTATGTTTGTGTACAAACCTTCTTTCCTCCAGACTCAGAGGATGTCCCCTCATCACAGTCACAGTCCTGGGGATAAATAGAAATAGTTGAAAGAGAATTGTCTCATTTCTCATATAAAGAATTGTCAGTTTGAGATGGAGTGTGTCTATTTTTTAGTGTACATCATTTCCTCTAGAGACGTTTCCATGGATCTGGTAAGGTCCAGGCCATCAAGTATTGGGCATGTCCTCCTCAAGGTTGTGCAGTTAAGGATTTGCCCATTACTATACAAGGTTTTCTTAGGCCCTTTTCTTCTATAGTAGCTCAGATTGCAGCCTTATTTAAAAAAGGACCCTCTCCAACAAATCGGGCTCCTAAAGCCCTTCATGGATTTTGTACAGATATTATTTTCTTCAGGCCTGTCATGTACCCCAGTCACTGAACACATTATGTTGATGTGACTGGAAGGGGGTTACTCTGATTTTCACACTTACTGTACATAAACTTTTTGTACAAGGCCACAAATGCATTAAGCGTTTCCCAAGACCAGTTCTTACATCCATACAACACGCTGCCACCACTCATTGAAATGACCATCACTATAACATAGTCACACACTACGCTTTCTAGTATCAAGTAACTTCTAGCACAGTGGCATAAGTTGTGAGTAAGATAGCGCTTAGGGACAAACATACATTTATAAGATTTAATTTACAAAATTCATTAAGGTTACACAATTGATGAAATAATGACATACATATAATAAAGACAAACAGTGATAAAAAAAGGGATAAAATAAAGAATAACAGACCTCTAAGCAATGAATGGGCTTATGGACTGTGGTGGGGCATCTATTTCTTTAACAGTTGGGCTGGTTATCCGGGTATCATGGACTGGCAGATGTCTCACAACTGCAATTATCACAGTTCTTACAGGTTACACAGCTTCAATGGAAGCTTACAGGTAAAGTTGTCTCTTGGGAGCACCTTTCCTTATATTGCACTATTCTAGTTGATTTTTAATTAAGCATTTAGGAATATGGGGTGCAACACTTCTCTTTCTCTTTATGCAATGCAACTGGAGATGAGCGAGGTTATCAAAAATGTGATTCAGCTGCTTTGCTGAAGTTCACAAAGAAATGTGATTTATTTTTAATTACTTTGCATTACAATTACATTAAGGCCTTTCAGGAGTTAATCAAAGGTTAAAAACAAAAAAATACATACTCACCTCATCCACTTGCTCGCGGAGAGGCTGTCGCGGCCGTCTTGATTGAAGAAACACACCAAATCTTGCGCATGCTGATGTGGGTGCAGTGATGTCATTAATGATCAAGATGGTGGTGATGGCCTCTCCACGAGCAAGTAGATGAGGTGAGGAAAAAATTTCAGGAAAAAATTGATTCGTTACAACGAAGCACGAGGTAATTTGGCTTCATGATAAATCACATTTTTCCTGAAATTTTGATCGAGGACCACTTTGTTAGCTTTGATTCGCTCTACACGAATGCAACCATGGGGCGGACCCCAACATGGAACTACACTCTGCACTTTTTACCAGTTGCTGTACTCACAGTGCACACTTCCACAATGTTCTCTGCAGGATGTGAATATTCTCCTACGTAGGTGATCAGTCTGCTGTTAGGGTCCAGGCACTGTGGGACTCATTTTCCCAGACAGGTGGATATGGAGAATTAAACGTCCTATTCTGACAGCCTCTCTCCACAGTACTTCTTTTCTATTTGCCTTTTCTCCACTTTTCTTATTTCTGGCTGCTTTAATCCAGAGGCTGATTCAGCTCAGATCTTCTTACCATGTGGAAATTTTAATTTGAAATTGCATTGCACGTTTCACAAGTAGCAAAACCTCTGATTTGTATCCTGCCTTCTCTTCCTCCCTCACGTATGAAACATTGTGCTGAAGCGAGGAGGACAGACTGATGTTTGTCTCAGGTCCCCCGTGTAATAAAAGAACATGCAATAAAGCAAAGAATACTAGGAGGTAACTTTGTATGTACGCGTCTGCACATTTGGAAAGACTATACATTGCCCTCACCACTTTACAAAACGGGGATATGACAATGGCGGGGAAGGGGGTGGGCAAGCAGGTCAAATGTAAATGAAGACAAAAATCTATAGAAGCTCGGAGCTGATGTATATTTCATATTAGGCACATGGACTGCCAGGGAACCATCTAATTAGGGATGAGCGAACTTTTGAAAAATTCGGTTTGGTTCGATTCGGCGAACTTTCGTGTAATTCGGATTCGTACGAACCGAACCTAAAACGAACCTTGCTATAACGGCTGAATAATTGCAGCTACAATAGTGGGAGTCTGATAGGGTATAGTTTCGTTTAGTTGCAGCTGCTATTACAATGAAAAAAGTGGAAAAAATCAAAGTGCAAAAATAGTCGTCGACATCCAGGTCAACAACATTTGACAGCATTGAAGATGTCCGCTGGAAAAGTCCATGTCATGCCAGAGCACCAAAAACACATGGTAGATCGTGGCACCAGTCCAAGAATAGACTGCATTGAAGTCCATGCGGTCTCAGTGACATCACAGGTCAGAAGAAAGACAGGCGTACTCCAGCACTTGTATAGCACCCAGGCCAGTATAGTTGAGAAGAGACAATTGACGGAGAAGAAGGAGGTGGCAGCACTTGTATAGCACCCAGGCCAGTATAGTTGAGAAGAGACAATTGACAGAGGAGGAGGCGGCAGCACTTGTATAGAAACCAGGCCAGTATAGTTGAGAAGAGACAATTAATGAAGGAGGAAGCGGCAGCACTTGTAGAGCACACAGGCCAGTATAGTTGAGAAGAGACAATGGACGGAGGAGGAAGAGGCGGCAGCACTTGTATAGCACCCAGTCCAATATAGTTCAGAAGAGACAATTGACGGAGAAGCAGGAGGCGGCAGCACTTGTATAGCACCCAGTCCAGTATAGCTGAGAAGAGACAATTGACGGAGGAGGAGGAGGAGGCGGCAGCACTTGTATAGCACCCAGTCCAGTATAGTTGAGAAGAGACAATTGATGGAGAAGCAGGAGGCGGCAGCACTTGTATAGCACCCAGTCCAGTATAATTGAGAAGAGAAAATTGACGAAGGAGGAGGCGGCAGCACTTGTATAGCACCAAGGCCAGTATAGTTGAGAAGAGACAATTGACGGAGGAGGAGGAGGCGGCAGCACTTGCATAGCACCAAGTCCAGTATAGTTGAGAAGAGACAATTGACGGAGAAGAAGGAGGCGGCAGCACTTGTATAGCACCCAGTCCAGTATAGTTGAGAAGAGACAATTGACGGAGAAGCAGGAGGCGGCAGCACTTGTAAAGCACCCAGTCCAGTATAGTTGAGAAGAGACAATTGACGAAGGAGGAGGCGGCAGCACTTGTATAGCACCAAGGCCAGTATAGTTGAGAAGAGACAATTGACGGAGGAGGAGGCGGCAGTACTTGTATAGCACCCAGTCCAGTATAGTTGAGAAGAGACAATTGACGGAGGAGGAGGCGGCAGCACTTGTATAGCACCCAGTCCAGTATAGTTGAGAAGAGACAATTAATGGAGAAGCAGGAGGTGGCAGCACTTGTATAGCACCCAGTCCAGTATAGTTGAGAAGAGACAATTGACGGAGGAGGAGGAGGCGGCAGCACTTGTAAAGCACCCAGTCCAGTATAGTTGAGAAGAGACAATTGACGAAGGAGGAGGCGGCAGCACTTGTATAGCACCCAGGCCAGTATAGTTGAGAAGAGACAATTGACGGAGGAGGAGGCGGCAGTACTTGTATAGCACCCAGTCCAGTATAGTTGAGAAGAGACAATTGACGGAGGAGGAGGCGGCAGCACTTGTATAGCACCCAGTCCAGTATAGTTGAGAAGAGACAATTAATGGAGAAGCAGGAGGTGGCAGCACTTGTATAGCACCCAGTCCAGAATAGTTGAGAAGAGACAACTGACGAAGGAGGAGGCGGCAGCACTTGTATAGCACCAAGTTCAGTATAGTTGAGAAGAGACAATTTACGGAGAAGCAGGAGGCGGCAGCACTTGTACAGCACCCAGTCCAGTATAGTTGAGAAGAGACAATTGACGAAGGAGGAGGAGGTAGCACTTGTATAGCACCCAGGCCAGTATAGTTGTGAAGAGACAATTGATGGATGAGGAGGCGGCAGCACTTGTATAGCACCCAGTCCAGTATAGTTGAGAAGAGACAATTGATGGAGGAAGAGGAGGCGGCAGCACTTGTATAGCACCCAGTTCAGTATAGTTGAGAAGAGACAATTGACGGAGGAGGAGGCGGAGCACTTGTATAGCTCCCAGTCCAGTATAGTTGAGAAGAGACAATTGACGGAGGAGGAGGAGGCGGCAGCACTTGTATAGCACCCAGTCCAGTATAGTTCAGAAGAGACCATTGACGGAGAAGCAGGAGGCGGCAGCACTTGTATAGCACCCAGTCCAGTATAGTTGAGAAGAGACAATTGACGGAGGAGGAGGCAGCAGCACTTTATAGCACGCTGGCCAGTATAGTTGAGAAGAGACAAGTTGAGGAGGCAGCTTCAGCAGCTCTTGATTGCACCCAGTATGTTTCCAAATAGACAATTGACGGTGGGGGCATTAGTAGGAGCAGTATTCTTTTGGACCCAGAAGGGCCTAGTACAGAGAACTGAAGTTGGAAGCTAAGAATATGCACGCTTGTAAAAATCAGTTTTTATACATGACAAAAAATGTTGATGTAGAGTTAAGCACAGGACAGTCAACCTTAAAAAAACCCTGTAACCTTACAGCTAGTCTAGTAGGATACGGATACGGTTAAATAGACAGCTAACCTCACCCACGGAATCCATGAGGTGAATAAAGGACATTTAAAAAGGCACATATTCAAGAAGGCTTTAGGCCAGTTCCATTATCCAAAAATACGTGTCCAATTTTCATGAAATGGACACCTCACTGGCACTCGCTTTACAAATTGACGCAACTACTCTGGTGTCAAACCTGTTGAATCTGGGCCTATGGCTGTTGGTGAGATATATATATATATATATATATATATATATATATATATATATATATACACTCACCGGCCACTTTATTAGGTACACCTGTCCAACTGCTCGTTAACACTTAATTTCTAATCAGCCAATCACATGGCGGCAACTCAGTGCATTTAGGCATGTAGACATGGTCAAGACAATCTCCTGCAGTTCAAACCGAGCATCAGTATGGGGAAGAAAGGTGATTTGAGTGCCTTTGAACGTGGCATGGTTGTTGGTGCCAGAAGGGCTGGTCTGAGTATTTCAGAAACTGCTGATCTACTGGGATTTTCACGCACAACCATCTCTAGGGTTTACAGAGATGGTCCGAAAAAGAAAAAACATCCAGTGAGCGGCAGTTCTGTGGGGCGGAAATGCCTTGTTGATGCCAGAGGTCAGAGGAGAATGGGCAGACTGGTTCGAGCTGATAGAAAGGCAACAGTGACTCAAATTGCACCCGTTACAACCAAGGTAGGCAGAAGAGCATCTCTGAACGCACAGTACGTCGAACTTTGAGGCAGATGGGCTACAAGCAGCAGAAGACCACACCGGGTGCACTCCTTTCAGCTAAGAACAGGAAACTGAGGCTACAATTTGCACAAGCATCATCGAAATTGGACAGTAGAAGATTGGAAAAACGTTGCCTGGTCTGATGAGTCTCGATTTCTGCTGCGACATTCGGATGGTAGGGTCAGAATTTGGAGTCAACAACATGAAAGCATGGATCCATCCTGCCTTGTATCAAACGGTTCAAGCTGGTGGTGGTGGTGTCATGGTGTGGGGAATATTTTCTTGGCACTCTTTGGGCCCCTTGGTACCAATTGAGCATCGTTGCAACGCCACAGCCTACCTAAATATTGTTGCTGACCATGTCATCCCTTTATGACCACAATGTACCCAACTCTGATGGTTACTTTCAGCAGGATAATGCGCCATGTCATAAAGCTGGAATCATCTCAGACTGGTTTTCTTGAACATGACAATGAGTTCACTGTACTCAAATGGGCCTCCACAGTCACCAGATCTCATCCAATAGAGCATCTTTGGGATGTGGTGGAACGGGAGATTCGCATCATGGATGGTGCAGCCGACAAATCTGCGGCAACTGCGTGATGCCATCATGTCAATATGGACCAAAATCTCTGAGGAATGCTTCCAGCACCTTGTTGAATCTATGCCACGAAGAATTGAGGCAGTTCTGAAGGCAAAAGGGGGTCCAACCCGTTACTAGCATGGTGTACCTAATAAAGTGGCCGGTGAGTGTATATATAATATATATATTGTGACAGCAATTCAGGTTTGGTAGTGGAGGGGAGGTACATTTCGCCCAGACTCCCTTACCTATGTGAAGTAGCTGCCAAGCCTCTCACCTGCTGACTAACTAATTAGGGGCGGATATTTAAGAGAAGCTAGGAGGTGTGTTAGCTCTCTCTACCTGGGGACACAGAAAGCCTGTCTGTGTGAGAGACTCCTGTGAGTAAAGGTTGCTAAACAGTGTTTTGTGTAACGCTGGCAGGGAGAAGCTCTCCAGCTGATAGTGAGGGACGTTCTCTGTATAGTAAGTGCCGGAGAGGCAAGGATTTTCTTTTGTGACTGTTTGTTTATTTTTGTTTGCAACGCCTTTCAATAAACCTGACCCAGCATCAGACTGCACCTACTTGTTGCTGTTGGCCATGAATTTGATGAAAAGAGGACACGTGGCCTTTGACCCCAGCAAAGGCGATCCCTACATATATCACAATCGGTGGAGGATGCGGGCATCACGTTGAAGTGCCTGTTAAATGGATGATGTTGTGCAGGCCTTGCTGCGATCTGCTGCAGTTCAAGCAGGAAGCTACCAGAGAGCAACAGCGGACAAATGCAAACCAGCAAGAGGCAAACCGTTTGTTGTCTGTACAGCTGACCACATTAATAGAGGCCACAAATAGGGACGACCAGATGCGCAGGAGGTGGTGCAGCGTGTAGCAAACCTGCCTTTGGCGCAAGCAGAGGCACAGCAGAAAATCATCCATGTGAACCAATTTCTGCAAAAGATGACTGCGGAGGACAATGTGGAAGCCTTCTTGCCACTTTTGAGAGGACTACATTGCGGGAAGCTTGGCCAAAACCGGCGTGGGCAGGCTTGCTTTGCTCCGTTCCTTGCAGGAGAAGCCGCAAAAGGCCTACTTTGACCTGGAGCCAGAGGAGGCACAGGACTTTGATAAACTCAAAGCAGAGATCCTGGCTCGTTTGGTGTAACCCTAGCTGATCAGAGCTCAGAGGGTTCATCAATGGACATACAAGACAAACAAACTCGCCACGTTCTCAGATGTTTGACCTCATTCATCTGACTAGGAAATGGCTGGAACCCGACGTTTTTGGTCAGCACCCTGATGTGGTTCAACGAGTTGTCCTGAGACAAGTACCTAAGAGCACTGCCCCCAGCACTAAGGAGATGGTGTGAGTCATGGCGACCCAAACAGCAGACCAGCTTGTGGATCTAGTGGAGAGATACTCTGCGTCTGAGGATCTGCTATCGTAACACCCCAGCTCCAACCCCCATCCACCCGAGGACGGCGAAATCTCCAGGAGTTTCTGGTAAGACTGTTCCTGGTTTTAAGGGAGCTGGGAAGATGGAAAGACTTTCCGTGATAATGATGATGAGACTGTGGGAAAGCTTAAAATGCACAAATTATGGATTGAGCAAAGCTCCCATAAGATGTTTCCGGTGCCATGAGTTGGGGCATATTGCTGTAAACTGTCCTGTGACTGTTGAACCTATGCATTGTGATTTGCCTTTTCTAAAAAACGTATGTCTATGTTTGCTCATGTGGTGTGTAATGCTGCAGGTTTCTGACGCTCTAAAAAGCATCTATGTGAATTGACAGTAGATGATAAAGATGTGATTGCATTATTAGACTCAGGGAGTGTAGTGACTCTGGTAAAATCAAGCCTTGTCTCCCTCCCCTGACACTCAGTCTGATACCTTCACAGTAACTTGTGTACATGGGGATTCCTGTGAATACCAAACTACAATTGCTTGTATTACAACTCCCTATGGGACAGTATTTCATAAGGTTGGGTTAGTCCCAGCCTAGTGCATGATGTTATTTTGGAAGGGATTTCCCGCATTTTTTGGAAGTTGTGGGAAAATAAAGTTGGTGACTAAAGATGGTGCCCATGAGATTCTCACAACACAGGATTTAAGCCACTGAACCATTTGAGTCTCCCCTACAAGGAGAATTTAGACCAGCTTATTCCATTCCCATTTTGTGTAATGGCAGGGACCTAGAAGAACCACAGTCAGAGACTGAACCTGAAGGGGTCACTATGCCTGACCTAGATTTTGAAAAAGATGACTTCCAAAGTGAGCAGATGAGAGACCCTACGCTTACCCATGCCAGGGAAAATGTAAAAATAGTAAATGAGGTACCTGTGGAACCTGGAGCTAGGGCTTGCTTGGCCATATTGGTTCTGGAAATGATTTCTTGTATCAGGTTGATAAAAAGGGGAAGACATAATACAGCAGCTAGTTGTTCCAAAAGTCATACAGAAGAAACAGTACTTGATCTGGCACATAGACATGTCATGGGTGGTCATTTGGGGTCCAGAAAACTACAGAGAGAATATTGTTGAGGTTTTTCTGGCCTGGTATTCGTGCTGATGTTAAAGCCTATTGTGAGTCTTGCCCTGAGTGTCAGATTTTTTGCACCATGCCTCATTTTCGCAGCCCTTTAGTACCCTTACCAATAATTGAAATACCGTTTGAGCGGATAGGGATGGATTTAGTTGGCCCTGTAGTAAAGTCAGCACGTGGTCATCAGCATATCTTACTCATAATGGACTATGCTACCCTATACCCGGAGGCCATACCGTTACGTAATACATCCTCTAAGGTTATCGCCAAGGAATTGGTTCAAGGTGTTCAGTAGGTGGGAATCCCGAAAGAAATACTGACAGACCAGGGGACCCCCTTTATGTCGAAAGTAATGAGGGAACTGTGCAAGATGTTTTAAGGTTTCACAGCTGCGTACCTCAGTTTATCACCCCCAAACCGACGGTTTAGTCGAAAAGATTCAACAAGACACTCAAACAGATGTTGAAAAAGGTGGTGGAAAAGGATGGTAAAAATTGGGATTTTTTGCTTCATTTCTGTGTTTTCTGTTGTTTGCGGTAAGGGAGGTGCCACAGTCGTCCACCGGATTTTCACCTTTTGAACTGGTGTATGGTCGGCATCCTCGTGGCTTGTTAGATGTGGCTAAAGAGACTTGGGAAGGGCAGGTCACCCCGTACAGAAGTATAATAGAACATGTCTCACAGATGCAGGATAGAATTGCAGTGGTAATGCCAATTGTAAGAGAGCACATGGAAAGGAACTCAAGGAGCTCAAAAGATGGTTTATGATAGGGGTGCCAAGGTCCGTACATTTTCACCAGGTGATCGGGTGCTAATCCTTGTCCCCACAGTGGAGAGTAAATTTTTAGCCAAATGGCAGGGACCTTTTGAAATCATGGAAAGAATAGGAGAAGTGAATTACAAGGTTTACCAGCCAGGTAAAAGAAAACCTGAACAGATTTACCAATGTGAATCTGATCAAACCTTGGAAAGATCGCCAAGCCTGTCCGCAGAACTTGCTCCACCCACCAAGGATAGGTCAGTTGTACCTGATGTTAAGATAGCTGAGCCATTGTCTGACAGGCAAAAAAAGAGGCTAGACAATTGGTCGTCCATAACAGAGATTTTTTTCGGACACACCAGGACAGACTCACCTTAAAAACATGACATCATCACGGACCCTGGGGTAAGAGTACATGTAAAGCCCTATAGAATTCCTGAGGCCAGACGAGAGGCAGTCTCAAAGGAAGTGAAAAAGATGCTGGAGTTGGGAGTGATTGAAGAGTCCCATAGTGAGTGGTCAAGTCCTATTGTGTTGGTGCCAAAGCCCGATGGTAGTATAAGGTTTTGTAATGACTTTAGAAAATTGAATTCTGTATCTAAATTTTGATGCATATCCTATGCCTCGAGTGGATGAGCTCATAGACCGACTGGGGACTGCCCGTTACATCACAACATTAGATCTGACAAAAGGTTACTGGCAGATTCCCTTGACAGCATCTGCCAAAAGAAAAGACTGCATTTTCCACACCTGATGGCCTGTTTCAATATGTGAATATGCCCTTTGGCTTACATGGGGCCCCAGCGACCTTTCAACGTCTGATGGATAGGGTCCTGAGGCCACACAGACAGTATGCTTCTGCCTATCTTGACGAACATAGTGATACATAGCCCTGACTGGGAAACACACCTATTGAAAGTACAGGCAGTCATTGATAGTTTGAAGGAAGCAGGACTGACAGCAAACCCCCAAAAATGTCACGTTGGGCTGGAAGAGGCCAGATATTTGGGTTACATTATTGGAAGAGGTATGGTCAAGCCCCAAGTTGATAAAATTGAGGCAATCCAGAAGTGGCCCCAACCAGTAAATAAAAAACAAGTGAGAGCATTTCTAGGAATTACTGGTTATTACAGACGGTTCATACCTAATTTTGCTGTCATGGCGGGTCCCCTGATT
>ONZH01029882.1:0-40521 GCA_900303285.1 Rhinella marina | reverse complement strand
AAACAACTGAAAAAATATATATTTTTTTATTTTGTTTTTTTGGGAACGTGACGTGCAAGAACTATGGTAGAACTGACTGAAACCCTGTTAACGGTGGCTATTTAGTCTGCAACTCAAACAAATGTCGCACAGAGAGTTTTCTGGATCAAGCTGTAGATGATATTGGTAGCAAATGACTTGGTTGTATTCTGTGACGTACAGAAAGTGTCACCTGGACAGATTATACGAATGGGAGCTAGTGTGCTGAACTGTGACACACAGAAAGGTTACATGCAGCTGAGTAAAATGGATTTGTATCACTGAGCTAAAACAACTGAAAAAATAATTTTTTCTTAATATTTGTTTTTTTATATTTTTTATAAAATTTTGTTTTTTTGGGAACGTGACGTGCAGGAACTATGGTAGAACTGACTGACACCCTGTTAACGGTGGCTATTTAGTCTGCGACCCAGACAAATGTCGCACAGAGAGTTTTCTGGATCAAGCTGTAGATGATATTGGTAGCAAATGACTTGGTTGTATTCTGTGACGTACAGAAAGTGTCACCTGGACAGATTATACGAATGGGAGCTAGTGTGCTGAACTGTGACACACAGAAAGGTTACATGCAGCTGAGTAAAATGGATTTGTATCACTGAGCTAAAACAACTGAAAAAATAATTTTTTCTTAATATTTGTTTTTTTATATTTTTTATAAAATTTTGTTTTTTTGGGAACGTGACGTGCAGGAACTATGGTAGAACTGACTGACACCCTGTTAACGGTGGCTATTTAGTCTGCGACCCAAACAAATGTCGCACAGAGAGTTTTCTGGATCAAGCTGTAGATGATATTGGTAGCAAATGACTTGGTTGTATTCTGTGACGTACAGAAAGTGTCACCTGGACAGTATATACGGATGGGAGCTAGTGTACTGAACTGTGACACACAGAAAGGTTACACACAGCTGAGTAAAATGGATTTGTGTCACTGAGCTAAAACAACTGAAAAAATATTTTTTTTTTTTATTTTGTTTTTTTGGGAACGTGACGTGCAAGAACTATGGTAGAACTGACTGAAACCCTGTTAACGGTGGCTATTTAGTCTGCAACTCAAACAAATGTTGCACAGAGAGTTTTCTGGATCAAGCTGTAGATGATATTGGTAGCAAATGACTTGGTTGTATTCTGTGACGTACAGAAAGTGTCACCTGGACAGATTATACGAATGGGAGCTAGTGTGCTGAACTGTGACACACAGAAAGGTTACACGCAGCTGAGTAAAATGGATTTGTATCACTGAGCTAAAACAACTGAAAATTTTTTCTTAATATTTGTTTTTTTATATTTTTTTGGATCAAGCTGTAGATGATATTTGTAGCAAATGACTTGGTTGTATTCTGTGACGTACAGAAAGTGTCACCTGGACAGTATATATGGATTGGAGTGAGTCAGTGCTGAACTGTGACACACAGAATGGTTCCACACTACTGTGTGCAATGGATTTGTATCACTGAGATAGAACAATAAAAAAAAACAGGGTTAGATATGGCGATAGCTGCACTACTAGTGCCAGCCAGCCAGCCAAGCCAGGAGACAAAAAAAAAAATTCTTCTAGCCCTTAAAAGGGCTGTTGGGTTCTTTGTGGGTGATTCCTGCCAAACTGAGAACTAAATTCAGGCCCTAACACTGTCCCTGAAAGGCAGCAGCTCTATCCCTAACGACATCCAGACGGCATCTGAGCCGAGCGCTGCGGCCAGTCACTAGTATTCCAGGGTCACCTGATCAGGCCAGCCAACCCCTGCTATCGACATGTAAGGGCCCCACGTGATGCTGGGTGTACCGTAGAGTCTCCTGGCTTGTGATTGGCTGTGTTTATAGGCGCCAAAAAAGCACCATGCGGAAGTTGCCATTTCCTCGAGTATGGCGAGATACTCGTCCGAGCTGCGAGTACTTACGAGTACCCTAATACTCGAACGAGCACCAAGCTCGGACGAGTATTCTCGCTCATCTCTACTAAGTACCTTACATTTATTCATTTAGTAAGTACAGCACCAGTAATATATTCTTTGCTTGCAGAGTGGTGTTGCATTGTTTGATTCTATATTTTCAGCTATGCGCACCTGGGCATTAGAATGTGCTGACTTTGTTTTTTGTCTTTGCTTGTGTCTTTAGATACAATGATTGCCACATTTTAATCAATATATTTAAATTTGAAAACTAGCAGTTCTGATATATATTACTATGTAAGCCAGTGGTCCCCATTCTCTTCCACAGAAGGTCATTAGACATTTTCTAATTTGGCAAGCAGTGTTGAGCCATACTGAGTAAAAAACAAAACAAAAAGGTTAGTAAAGATATGAACAAGAAATAAATATCAACATTTTTGTAATGTTTGATAGTGTTAAGTTCTAGTAGTGCTAAAGTTATACCACAGGTGTACAAAACTATCTGATGTTGCCAACCACGGAGAGGTCACGCGCACTGGGCCAAAAATCCACCTGTTGTTACGTTAAAACTGTTTAAGGAGCATTGATCTAAACACGTGCTCATTTTATGTCATAAAACAATAATATTTTCCAGTTTGCTTCTGAGTTTTCTTAGAAGTAGAGTAGGCTTTAAAGGATGTCCAGTGCTCTGGCAGATCAAATTATCAGAAACATTCTTGATCCAATGTATATTTTATTGGAATTCCGCTGTGATTATTTTATAATATAATGAAAGTGAAGGACTGTATAAACATAGCAGCATAGCTGCAGGTTAGATAATGAAAGAAAAGGTCGACCCCAAGGTGTCCTGTACTGATGAAGCCATGGGGAATTACAATAAATGGAATCTCTGACAGTGTGTTTGCCTGAATGACAATGATGAAAGTCACATTGGCACTATTGTCATATTATTATTTTCAGTTTAGTAGCATGTGTTTTGACATTTAAACATGGGCTTATACAGTTAATTTTGACAGCCTACATTTGTTTTCAATTTTTTCACATTCAAGAAACCAAAAAATATATGTAATTTAACGCTATTGTTCTTTATTATGAAAAGATTTTTTAAACTGTTTTATACTATGCAAGAGTATTTAAAGAGTCACTGTACGTTCACACAATTTCATTTTATTTATTATTAGGGGTACAGAGAGAGCAATCTGTCACAAAGACCGTGATCATCGAACGGTGTGTTGTCTTCCCGGCGCTCGAGTTCGACACATCGCGGATCGGGTAGAAAGATTACTGGGAGGGGCTGGAGAAGATCCAGCAGCCATGGTCCATATTGGAACCAATGACAAAGTTAGAGGTAGGTGGAGCGTCCTTAAAAATGATTTTAGGGATTTAGGTCATAAGCTTAGGGCAAGGACCTCAAAGGTAGTGTTTTCCGAAATATGGCCTGTACCACGAGCCACAAAAGTAAGGCAGCAGGAGATTAGGGAGGTAAACAAGTGGCTCAAGAACTGGTGTAGGAAGGAGAGGTTTGGGTTCCTGGAGAACTGGGCCAACTTCTCTATCGGCTACAGGCTCTATCGTAGGAATGGGTGGCACCTCAATGGGGAAAGGGCAGCTGTTTTGGGGGAGAAGATGGCTAGAAGGCTGGAGGAGTGTTTAAACTAGGGACTGGGGGGAGGGTAACTACATTATAGGAGGGGAAGTGCAGATAGAGACCTGGGGCAAGGTAATGGAACTGGGGGAGGAATGGAAGGAGGAACTAGAACAGTTCAGAAGGAAAGGTGTAGAGGAAAAAATATACATCAACCTCTTAAATGTACGTCCACTAATGTCAGAAGCCTAACTAATAAAAGTGGTGAACTGGAATTAGGAATGTGTGAGGAGGACTATGACATAGTGGGAGTAACTGAGACATGGCTGGCTAATAGCTATGACTGGGCAGTTAACGTACAGGGTTACAGTCTGTTTAGAAAGGATCGCCAAAACCGTAGAGGGGGAGGAGTCTGCCTTTATGTAAAGTCCTGTCTAAAGCCCACACTCCGGGAAGATATAAGTGAGGGACATGAAGATGTGGAATCACTGTGGGTAGAAATACATGGAGCCAAAAACAATAATAAAATACTAATGGGAGTTTATTATAAACCACCTAATATACCAGAGTCCACAAAAAATCTACTTCTAAACGAAATAGATGAGGCGGCAAATCATAATGAGGTCATTATTATGGGGGGCTTCAACTACCCATATATAGACTGGGAAACTGAAACCTGTATTTCTCATAAAGGAAACAGGTTCTTGACAATAACCAAAGACAATTACCTTTCTCAACTGGTTCAGGACCCGACTAGATGGATGGCCATACTGGACTTAGTATTAACCAATAGACCTGACAGAACAACAGATGTGCAGGTTGGGGGACACCTGGGAAATAGTGACCATAAAATAATAACCTTCAAATTGTCATTCAAAAGAGTGTTTCTTCAGGGAGGAGCAAAAATACCAAACTTCAAAAACGCAAAATTTAGCCAACTAAGAGAGGCCATAGGCCTAACTAACTGGGACAAAGTCCTCAAAAATAAAAGTACAGTCACAAAATGGGAGATTTTTAAAAGCATCCTAATATCTAAATGTGAGCGGTACATACCTTATGGGAATAAAAGGTTAAGAAACAAGAAAAAAAACAATGTGGAAAAATAGAACTGTAAAAAAAGCAATAAATGACAAAAAGAAAGCATTTAAATCACTAAAACAGGAGGAAAAAATAGAATATGTAAAAGACAAATAAAAGCAGCCAAACAAAAGACTGAGAGATTAATCGCCAAAGAGAGTAATGGGGGGGGGGGGTTGCAGAGAGCGATGAGGAGAAAGCAAAACTACTAAATATTTTTTTCTCCACTGTATTCACTGAGGAAAATAAAGTGTCAGATGAAATGCAGAATATAAAAGTAAATTCCCTATTAAAAGTACCCTGTCTGACCCAGGAAGAAGTACAGCGACGTCTTAAAAAGATTAAAATAGACAAATCGCCAGGACCGGATGGCATACAACCCCGTATCCTAAGAGAATTAAGTAATGTTATAGCCAGACCCTTATTTCTGATATTTAAGGACTCTATACTGACAGGGAGTGTTCCACAGGATTGGCGCATAGCAAATGTGGTGCCAATATTCAAAAAGGGTCCAAAAACAGAGCCCGGAAGCTATAGACCGGTAAGTTTAACAGCTGTCGTGGGAAAACTGTTTGAAGGTTTTCTAAGAGATGTTATCTTTGAGTACCTCAATTAAAATAAGCAAATAACTCCATATCAGCATAGCTTCATGAGATATCAGTCATTTCAAACCAATTTAATCAGTTTCTATGAGGAGGTAAGTTCTAGACTTCAACGTGGCGAATCAATGGATGTCGTATATCTGGACTTCTCCAAAGCATTTGACACGGTACCGCATAAAAGGTTAGTATATAAAATGAGAATGCTTGGCCTGGGAGAAAATGTCTGTATGTGGGTAAGTAACTGGCTCAGTGATAGAAAACAGAGGGTGGTTATAAACGGCACATACTCAGATTGGGTCACCGTCACTAGTGGGGTACACAGGGGTCAGTATTGGGCCCTATTGTCTTCAATATATTTATTAATGATCTTGTAGAAGGCTTGCACAGTAAAATATCAATTTTTGCAGATGACACTTAACCGTGTAAAGTAATTAACACAGAAGAGGACAGTACACTGCTACAGAAGGATCTGGATAGATTGGAGGCTTGAGCAGAGAAGTGGCAGATGAAGTTTAACACTGACAAATGTAAAGTTATGTACATGGGAAGGAATAATACAAGTCTCCAGTACATACTAAATAGTAAAACACTGGGTAACACTAATTTGGAAAAGGACCTAGGAATTTTAGTAAACAGCAAACTAAGCTGCAGAAACCAGTGTCAGACAGCTGCTGCCAAGGTCAATAAGATAATGGGTTGCATCAAAAGGGACATAGATGCCCGTGATGAGAACATAGTCCTGCCACTTTACAAATCACTAGTCAGACCACACATGGAGTGTTGTATACAGATCTGAGCTCCTGCAAACAAGGCAGACATAAAAGAGCTGGAGAGGGTTCAGAGGAGGGCAACTAAAGTAATAACTGGAATGGGTGGACTACAGTACCCAGAAAGATTATAAAAATTAGGGTTATTTACTTTAGAAAAAAGACGACTGAGGGGAGATTTAATAACTATGTATAAATATATCAGGGGTCAGTACAGAGATCTCTCCCATGATCTATTTATCCCTAGGACTGTGACCATGACAAGGGGACATCCTCTGCGTCTGGAGAAAAGAAGGTTTGTACACAAACATAGAAGAGGATTCTTTACTGTAAGAGCAGTGAGACTATGGAACTCTCTGCCTGAGGAGGTGGTGATGGTAAGTTCACTAAAAGATTTCACGAGGGGCCTGGATGTATTTCTGGAGGGTAACAATATTATAGGTTATAGTTACTAGAGATGGGTCGTTGATCCAGGGAGCCATTCTGATTGCCTGATTGGATTCGGGAAGGAATTTTTTCCCCTAAAGTGGGGGAAATTGGCTTCTACCTCACAGGGGTTTTTTGCCTTCCTCTGGATCAACTTGTAGGATAATAGGCCAAACTAGATGGACAGATGTCTTTTTTTTGGCCTTATAAACTGTGTTACTATGTTAATAGAGAATGGTGTAACTAGATATTTTCTATATCTCTTCATTTAAAAATATGTTTGCATCCATCTGAAAAAAGTTAGTAAAGTCATGACCATTAGGGGTTTCACTTACACTTAGTTTGCATTCCATGCAGTAGCCGGGTTTGGGGCGGCCCCAACGCTATGTCCACCGGACTTCATCAAGGTGTCACCAGGTGTTGCTGCTCTCCAGAAGGGATGGTAAAGCTCCATGCCTTTTGCACCCCAATGATAAATAAGTTCAGAGAGTCAGGGTCTGCAGTAAACCAGTGTGCTTCTTTACTGGAAGAATTCAGGTGCAAAACAATACAGGCGAGGCATAGGGCTGCATTCTTCAATCTCCCTCCTGGCAGATGAAAGGTTTGATGCAAATGAGAGGCCTGAGCTAGCTGTCCCTCTCTCTCTTCAGAAGGCTGATACCCAGGTCAAAGGTTGGAGTCCCAGAGTCTGTGGCAGAGTATCCTGGTATCAGCATCTTCTTCTGGTCACTCATTAGTCTGGCAGAGTCTCCTCTTCTAAGCACTGTTCCCTAATTTCAGAACACTAGGGGCTCTGACTGCTAAACTGTAACCTTCTAGTGGGATAGGGTAGAATGGAGAAACTCAGCACAAACAATTACAAAGTTACCACTCCTGTCTGTCATAGACTTTCATTAGAGCTTCAATGATACCCAATGGCAATGACACAGTAGTTTTTCCAGACACAAACAGGTTTTCAGACAGAACAACAGAGCTAAATCAGATGATCAAAAGGTCAGACTGTCTGGTTTTGGTGGTAAACAAGTCTGGTTTTTCCCCTTCAAAACATGCTCTTCTTTAAACCCTATGGCAGCTGTTGAAAATTACCAGCTTCTCATTCAAAGTCCCAAAAGTCTCTTAGTATTCATTAACCCTTTTCACAGTGCCTCACAAATACAGTGCAATACACATAATGTAATTACACGGTATTAAACATTGCAAGTTAACCCTTTTAAGTGAACTAAAGTAAGAAGTTTATAACTTTGCATAGGGGAAACAGGTAAATGTCCACAAATATCCAGACTTAAAAGTACCCCTATTCAAGGGCACTACAACCATTGCCTGTGGCCAGGTAAGATCCATCCTTAGAAATACAGACACAGAAGATGGCTCACATTTATTAGAGGATAAAAGAAATGCTTCTACACAGCATTTGATGATTATATAAGCCTCCTGTGTGTCTATGAGATTTCCCCCTTTTTATCTGTTTTATGAGCTCAATAAACTAAAAAAACATAGTGGAAAGTAAGGGAAAGGACAGAACTACATAGTAACATATATATAGTAACATAGTTTATAAGGCCGAAAAAAGAGATCTGTCCATCCAGTTCGGCCTGTTATCCTGCAAGTTGATCCAGAGGAAGGCAAAAAACGCTTGTGAGGTAGAAGGCAATTTTCCTCACTTTAGGGGGAAAAGTCCTTCCCGACTCCAATCAGGCAATCAGAATAACTCCCTGGATCAAAAACCCATCTCTAGTAGCTATAACGTGTAATATTATTACACTCCAGAAAAACATCCAGGCCTCTCTTGAACTTGTTATGGAATTGAAGACTGAAGACATGAAGCCATTACAAGATGGCGTCGGCTCCGGGACCACTCCTGCTCTTATCTATAGTTTACATTCTTTAGCTAGACTAGATGCGCAGAAGTGAAACTTTATTTTGCATTACTAACCAATAAAATATATTCTAACCCTCAGGAGAGGAGTCACCCCTCCCTGGGGTATATAACCTTTGTACCCTCCTCTAATAAACGAGAACCTCTTCGACCCTACCAGTGTTGTTTCTTCCATGCATGTAAAATCCTAGGATTACTTTAATTTGGAGCAGAGAAACAAACTTTAAGGCTCCCCTTGACAACCATCCTTATCAGTTGGCATCCCCTGGGTGGGCTCAAGGGAATGTCACTTTTGTAGCCAAAAGAGCAGACAACCAGAGTGTAGTGCATGGTCACTTGAGGAAGGGGACTGCAGCCCCAAAGAGAAGGTAAGAAACTTGATTATCTTACCTACCTCTTGTCGAGACTGCACTGCATTACGGTAGTTATTTCTGCTAGATAGAAGTTACCAGCAGCACAGCAGCAGCTTCGGCTAAAGTTGAAACCTCGAGTTCCAAGAACCCAAAAGAAGGGTTTGTTTCTACTGTGTTTGTGTTTTCATGTGGTTTGTGTTACTAAAAGGGGAGAGGAGAACAGAGTGAGAAAACTGACCAAGAATCGGACAGGACAGGAGGATTGCATAATTTCTGCTCAAGCTTGTTGAGAGACAGCTTGAGACAGAAGGGGCGATCTGCTGATAGGGAAGTTTCGTAATTCCTGTTTGCCTGTCGTGGTTTTGGCCAGGGACAGATGAGTTTGCTTGAATTGGTTTTGGCCAGGGACAGATGTGTATACCTGTACTAGCTACCATAAGTGGTTAGGGACAGATGTGGTAGAACCTTAACCTTAAAGCTAATAGACCAGACGTGGAAAACTAGCCAATATATAGTCCACGCGGACAGAAAACTGAGTCTGATTGAGACTAACCCCTCCACTGTCTGGTGTACTGATTTTGTCTGTGTATTTTTTACTCTACTTCATCCTGGAAGTTTAAGATTGAGACATGGGCGGTAACACGGTGTAATTGTTACCCGGAGAACAGACGGCCCCGCAGGTGGTGGCTCAAGGGAAATAAGTTGACTTGTGTGTGTGAATATACAACCTACACAAATGACCATCAAGCCATAATCAAAATACAATACTTTGTTAAGCATGTGACATAATGACATAAAATTACACAAAAGGAACAAACATGAAGGTAGCAGATGTCATAATAGAATGAGGATACTCTGGTAAGTCAATACAGTAAATGTCGGCAAAACCGCAATAATAATACATAATAAATGAATGAATACTGTGTGCATCCAACCACATATATCATAAAGTACCTAGTGCAAGCCAGAAGTTGCAGGAGCAAATGTCATAAACCCCTAAAAATGCAGGATAAGTACCATAAATAGAGAAAAGGCCATAGTTGGCCCACACAAGCTATCACACAGACATAACAATAAAATCCATGTGCATACTGACCAGAGTATGGATACCCAACGCGCGTTTCGCCGATGGCTGGGGATCCCCTGAGGAAGCCATCGGCGAAACGCGCGTCGGGTATCCATACTCTGGTCAGTATCCACATGGATTTTATTGTTATGCCAGTGTGATAGCTTGTGTGGGCCAACTTTGTCCTTTTTTCTATTTATGGTACTTACCCTGTATTTTTAGGGGTTATGACATTTGCTCCTGCACCTTCTGGCTTGCACTAGGCACTTTATGATGTATGTGGTTGGATGCACACAGTATTCATTTATTTATTTATTTATTTATTTATTTATTATTATGTATTATTATCGCTGTATTGCCGACATTTAATGTATTGACTTACCATTCTATTATGACATCTGCTGCCTTCATGTTTGTTCCTTTTGTGTAATTTTATGTAATTTTGCTTAATAAAGTATTGTATTTTGATTATGGCTTGATGGTCATTTGTGTAGGTTGTATATTAACACACACAAGTCATCTTATTTCCCTTGAGCCACCACCTGTGGGGCCGTCTGAGGGAACTGAGGGAACGTCAGTCCCCACCCAGCGGCCATCTTAGTTACTGGTATTCTCCGTGTCACGGGTACAAGTAGGAAACAATGCACATAGATGCAAGTAGAACCACAAAGAGTACTCAACTTAGTAAATGAAAGATATACATATACCTATAATTAGTTACTATTGTTTAATTAGATGAAATGACTTAACCGTTATGTTTTTTCTGTTACTAGGATTAAGTCAGCACTTGGAGGCAACTTCATCTCGATTCCTAACAGGTTGTTGTGATGGTGCAGGTGTTCAGGACTCCAGGTCAAGGGGAACCAGGTGAAGATGTTAGGTTAGGTCCTGCATTTGATACAAGGTCAAGTGAAGTACTTGGTCCTGGGTAGAGATGAGCGAAGCAATTCGTTGATTCGTATCGAATCTTGGGATTTTTCAGCTGCGAAGCGAATCCGAATATTAGGTGATTCGCTTCGCTTTTGTACGCATCGCTACATAGTTTGTCCGCTAAATTATACGCTATTCTGTGTATAATTTAGTTACTCTATACGCTGTTGCGTAGACTCCTCCCTGGTAGTTACTCTACACGCTGTTGCGCACAAATTCTATTCAGCGATGCAGACTCCTCCCTGGTAGTTCCGCCCACTTCTCCTGCGTGCGAGGAAGATGTGGCAAGTCAGCAGAGTAAGATGGCGGCGAGACAGCGAGGTCCTGACTGGGGAAGAATGTTGTGGGCAGACGACCCCTATGAGGAGAAAGAACCGGAGATCTATCTCTCACAACTCAACAGGAAGTTGGATGAGGTGCCTGCTGAGGTGGTGACTCCACTGGCTGACAAGGCGGAGGCGGAAGGAGTTCCCGCTCCGCCGCGCAAGGACTACTCCTTACGCCAGAATTTGATAGTCCCTGAGGCTGTCACCCGGAACTCCCAGACCCTCTGGGAATATAAAAAGCTGGTGGAGGAGTGGGTGGTGCAAGTTTTGGAGCACACACGGTCCGGTGACCCTAAGCTGGAGCACCGAAGGGGAACCGTTATTTGGTTCAACGTGGAGCTGGGAGTCGGTTTCATCGGCGATGAGGAGACGGCGGAGGAATTATATGTTAAACGCTGTTCGGTTGAGCGGCTGTATCTTCCGCCCGTACGCCACAATCTCCATGCAGGGGATTACGTGGAGTATACCCCCATGAAGAGCCTCCAAGGCCCCTTTGCTACTGGGGTGAAAATCTTAAAGCGACCACCTACTCCTGCAGCGCCCCCGGAAGACTGGAGTGAGGAGGCCCAGGCCACAGAAGAGGCTTGTGACCTTGAGATTTGAAGAGAAATCCCAAGGTCAGGATCAGCCAGAACCCCTGATTCCTGATTTGCCGCCGCCGCCACCGATACCACCGATCCTTCATGTGGGACAGATGACCACGAACACTTTCATGTACCATCCAACTGTGGAACAGTACCACTACCAACTGCCATGCCCATGGCAGTTGCAGGCCGCAAAGTCCGCCGCTCGTGGAAGACCGTTACCATTACCGTTAAAGCCGGAGATTCTGTCACCTGGTATGCTGGCAGGAGGATCTGGCCACTACAGAGCGATGGGCAGGGCCAAAGTTACCACTGCCTTTGCCAGTGTGACAACCCAGTCACCAAGAAGACCATCCTTGACAGGTCGGCGGGGGTCTGCTGCCGCAGCCAGGGCCGCTTTCATGTTGAGGCAGGAGAGCCCTCTCATGTCCTTTAGCTCCAGCAGCAGTGAGGAGGACCTGCTGGCCTTTAAGTAATTCCAGCAGTTTTTATGGGAGCCACAACATGGACTTATCCTGAAGGGTGGGCACTAGTTGGCCCTTGTTTTTAGTTTTGTTGCCCCGCATTTGTCCTCACCCAGATGGCCATGGATTGTTAGGACTCCCCCATCAAAAAAAAAGTTTTTTTTATCCAAGTTGCGCATACGTGCGCCTCATCCCTTTTTTCCCCCTTTTCAGGTTATTTGGGGAGCCCCTCGAAAGAGGGTTTTTTAAAGGGAACCTTTGCTGCTATTTTTTTACCCATTTGGATTACAATTTTGCCTATGTGGATTACAAATTGCGAGTTTGGGACTCTGCTCCAGTTCTATGACAAGCATCAGAAGAAAAGAGACTTAAACATGTCCATGAGCATACTAGGTAGGTGATATTTAAAATGTTTATATTATACGTATAATAATGTATTACAGTTATTAACCAAAATTATTTGCAGATTACTTACACAAACAGGCTGTCTACAGCCATGACAAAGGGGAAGCTTAAGAATTGACAATATAGAGATTTATTACTTGAATGTGTGATACGTACAGTAAGCTCCTAAATTCTACCTATTAGCAGATGCACCACCCAGAATTTAAAAACTTAACTATATGGCTACAGCAAGGTAAATAGGGGATTTTTAAGAAATCACAAGCTCCATCCCCTATAACAAGAGAAAACTACTAAGGGAAAACACAAAGCTTTACATTTAATTTAAATCTTTCTCCTTGAGTCAATGATCAACTATATCTTTGTACATCAATGTACAAAGATAGTTGTTGTAGTTGTAAGTTAGTATGTACATCTGGATATATTCTGGTAATTTTTGATAATATTTTGCAAAATATCCATAATGATTGTCTTAAAGTAGAAAAGAGAGAGAGGTGCCACCTGAGGTGTCTGGCAGCAGCTCTTTACTCTCTCCCCAATAAAATACAAATGCTTATTAGATATGAGCGAATCTATTCGCCGCTTCGTAGATTCATTATGAATCTTACAAATTTCCTACTCTGAAGCGAATCCGGATTTTTTTCAGATTTGCTTCGTATTATTTGTAAATGTTCTTAAAATTTTGAATGCTAACACTACGTACGCAACATACGCTTTCTTCTTTCCCCCCCCTGGCCCCCCGAAGTGGGAAAATGACAATACGCCCCCTCAAGAGCGCAAAAGTGAAGATGCGCCCCCCTCAGAAGTGAGAAAAACCAGCCCGGCCCACTGGGAACTAACTATTTGCACGTATAGGGAGTGAAGACTCCTCCCTCATTAATCCACTCTCCTTTCCAGTTCAAGCCAGCGGTGAACAAGATACCACAGCATGGCGAAACAACTGCGACCAAAGTGGGGGGAGATGATGTTTGGTAACGAGTAACCTGAACCACTGCCTGCTCCAGAGATCAGAGCATCACAATTGTGCAAGACAGTCTCACCGGCTCCTGACTCGATGTTAGCCTTGCAGGATGGTGCGGTGGAGGCGGCTGGAGCGTCCACTTCACCGCCCAGGAGGAGAGCAACAACAACACCTTCCATGCGGCAGAATCCCATTGTGCCTGCATCAGTGACGGCCCACGCCCAGACCCTATGGGACTACAAGAATGTGGTGGAGGACTGGGTCATCCAAGTATTGGACAATCCGAGGCCGGGAGACCCTACACTGGAGCGGCATAAGAGAACCATCCTATGGTTTTCAGTGGAGCGAGGCTGTGGCTTCCTGGTGGATGACGAGGACGGCAAGGAGTACTTTGTGGGCCGCAGGTCAGTGAAATGGCCATACCTGCCCCAACCCCATCACAGCCTGTACGTGGGGGATCAGGTGGAATATACCCCCATGGCATCCCTGAAAGGCCCCTTTGCTACCGGAGTAACGTTATTACCAAAACCCCTGGTACCTTCACCACCACCAGAAGTTTGGCCAGAGGAACCACTAGGTGAAGGACGCGTGCGCTCACTACAGGAGTCACCAGATGGCACCCTCCATTTCAGGGAGAAGCCATAACCACAGCCGGAGCCTCTGATCCCTGGATTGCCACCACCACCACCACAGTCCTTTCAGCTAGGTCAGCTGACAAAATATTGTTTACTTTTCAGTCCACGGTGATCCACCAGTACCAACTACCCAGGAAAATGAAGTCAGCAGCAGCCCAGGGAGCTGGCACTTTTTCCCTGGGTGCAACCTTGCCTCAACCGCTGCAGTCCAAAGTCCTTACCCCTGCTGTCCCGGCAGGAGTATCCCAAAAAAGGGAAGGCGCAAGTGTCTGCAGCGCTCACCAGTGTGACCACCACCCGGACCCGGTCAAGTCCGACTTCTGGCAGAAGAGGAAAGTGGAGCTCCACCACAGCAGCCAGCTTCGCCTACAGAGTCAGGAGCGTCCTCTAATGCAGCGGTCCCCAACCACCGGGCCGCAGCCCAGGACCGGGCCCTGAATCGATGTCTGCCGGGCCGCGGCAGTGGCAGGGGACAAGGAGATAAGCGCTTCCATTGTGGAAGTGCTCATCTCCATAGTCATCTGTATCGCCGTACTGAGGACGGCGATACAGATGCCTGTGCTGCGGTGGGGCAGGGGAGGGAGAGGCGTCTCCCCTGCCCGTTCCTCTGATAGGCTGCAGGCCTAGTGCCTGTAGCCTATCAGAGGCCAGCTCAGGCGGTGCGATGACGTCATCGCGCCGCCTGAGCCGTGCAGAGCGGGACACAGGCCGGAGGAGGCCTGCATCGCAGTGCTGCCAGGCTGATGGAGGTAAGTATAAGTGTTTGTTTTTTATTGTACAAAACTGAAGGAGAGGAGCACTATGGGCACTATAACTACTGTGTGGGGGGCACTATGGGCACTATAACTACTGTGTGGGGGGCACTATGGGCACTATAGCTACTGTGTGGGGGCACTATGGGCACTATAACTACTGTGTGGGGGCACTATAACTACTGTGTGGGGGCACTATGCTACTATAACTACTGTGTGGGGGCACTATGCTACTATAACTACTGTGTGGGGGCACTATGCTACTATAACTACTGTGTGGGGGCACTATGGGCACTATAACTACTGTGTGGGGGGCACTATAACTACTGTGTGGGGGCACTATGCTACTATAACTACTGTGTGGGGGCACTATGGGCACTATAACTACTGTGTGGGGGCACTATGCTACTATAACTACTGTGTGGGGGCACTATGGGCACTATAACTACTGTGTGGGGGCACTATGCTACTATAACTACTGTGTGGGGGCACTATGCTACTATAACTACTGTGTGGGGCACTATGGGCACTATAACTACTGTGTGGGGGCACTATGCTACTATAACTACTGTGTAGGGGCACTATGCTACTATAACTACTGTGTGGGGGCACTATGGGCACTATAACTACTGTGTGGGGGCACTATGCTAATATAACTACTGTGTGGGGGCACTATGGGCACTATAACTACTGTGGGGGCACTATGGGCACTATAACTACTGTGTGGGGGCACTATGGCACTATAACTACTGTGTGGGGGCACTATGCTACTATAACTACTGTGTGTGGGCACTATGGGCACTATAACTACTGTGTGGGGGCACTATGCTGGTATAACTACTGTTTGGGGGCAGTAATGGGGAATAACTACTGTGTGGGGGCACTATGCTCCGCCCCCCAACAATCGCAGCGCCCCCCCCCGGGCCCTGGGGCAATTGTCTAGCGAGAAACCGGGCCTTGGTGCAAAAAAGGTTGGGGGCCACTGCTCTAATGTAATTCAGCAACAGAACCAGCGAGGAGGACTTCAGATCCCTTATCTGAGGAACCCATCTACTGGCTGTCAGTCTGGCTGATTTAAAGGACACCCCTGGACCTATAGGAGCCACAACATGGACTGCACCTGATGGGTGAGAGCTAGTTGGAACTTGTTTTGTTTGTTTAGTTTGTATTGCCCCCTGTTTCACTCTCACCCAGATGGACATGGCTTGTAAGCACTCTCCCTCCATTCTGCAGAAAATTCCCAGTTGCGCCTAAGCGCCCCTATTTTCCTTTTTCCCCCTTCTCAGGTTATTTGGGAGCCCCCTTTTCAAAAAGGGTTCTCTATTTGCTGCTATTTTATATTATCCATGTGGATTACACGTTACTTGTTTGGATTACAAAATTACCACACGTGGATTACAATTGAATTTTTTACTGTGTTCCATTGTTTTATCGTGGCAAGTAGCAACGAGGAGAGACTCAAACATATATCTGAGCCTATTATGCTTGCAAATGTGAAATTGATTGCCCTAAAATGTTTGCATAATTATGTCTTTGCTGTATTTTAGCAATAATGTTTTTAAAGGTTCAGCAATGTTCAAGCACTTTAGCCCATTGGGTATATTCTTTTTCAGGTACTGCAATGTGTCCTATTATGCACTTATTGTACAGTGTATTTTAGTAAATTATGCACTTAGCCGGATAGCTAGCACCTTACTTTTCTACCTCATATGGACTGCCTCTAAAGACTGTATGCCGCGGCCTAGCCTCGTGCGTGCATGCGTATGAGTCAAATATATGCTAAGCATTTGTGCACACTTTGTACACTAATGCTTACATATTGCATACTTTTAACAACGCTAACTGTATGTTCGGAATTTGTGCAGGAATGTTTGCAAAAGGATTATTTTTTAACGCAAATTCGACCGAATAAATTTGTATGAATAATGAGTCAGAAATTTGTCGATTAGAGTGTGTATGCATAAAGAGGAGTAGGGAGAGATAGCTGTTTGATTGATGGCTATTGAAGGTGTATGGGCACCTTACTCTATGCTTTATTGCTTCCCAACTTCTTTGATAGAGTTGAAAGAATAATTTGCTCTGGACTGTTATGTTTTGTTAGAAGTGTCATCTGGCAATAAGTTGTCCTGCTGCTATGATCCATAGCAGTCTGCTGTAATGTGTGGGAGAGTCTGTCAGCAAGTAGTCTATTTCTATGCATTGTCACTGTAGGAAATGCTATACTGTCTGTGTAATTAATGGATTTGCTCTACTTTTCAGTGAAATAGTTTCTGTAGTCACACTTTCAACAAATACAAAGAAACACTTCCAGACTGAGACAGATTTCACCCCTTCCTGACCAAGTCTAATTTTGCAAATCTGACTTGTCACTTTATGTGGTTGTGAGCGAATTCAGCTCTAATGATGTGATGATGGGGTCAAATCAAGGGTTAAGTTGAGCTGCTCAGGAAAATCCTCATAGAGACATGAAAGGTGTGTCTTCCACAAATGACTTCATCTTTATTTCAGCAAACTTGGATATATACAGACAGCATATCATAATGGCTCTAGGCCAAAGAGCAGTGAAACTATCACAAAAGTGAAGACAAAACATTCAGCTTTGAGTTTAGAATATTCTGTTCTAGAGATTATGTAAAAATGCAATCATCAGCTTGAGAATCAGAGAGTATGAGAATATAGGAGGGGAAGAGCCCACTATGAGGGGAAGATGACAAAATGGAGTCTATATGATTTCCTTCACAAATCCCCCCTTTTGTGGATGGTTTTGGACCCAACCAGGTACCCATGTCTCATGCTTTTTCATATTCCAAAGCAGTGCGCTTTAGTTTTTTCTTTTTCTCCACCTTGTTGAGCGACCATGTTTCTATGTGTATTCCAGACTCCAACTGGAGGATCCTGGTGAACAAGCATAGCAGCCTCACCTATCCTCTCTACCGGAGACCACATCATTTCCTAGTGTTATGCTTGGATTTGCCAACATTATTTGGTAAGGTATTCTCACCTTGAGTCTTTATCTTGGAACCAAAAGGAATTTTGCATGCTGTGGTCTTCATTATGCCACTAATGGCACTTGCCAACCATCACGTTCTGTATCTCTGCTGCTGTGGCCTGCATCATACCACTTGCAAACCATGATGTTCCCCAAAGTCATCGCATAACACTGTGTGTAAGGCTCTGTCATCAGGATAAACTGTATTAAACCAGACATACGCTACTGCCTGAGAGGACAGTACCATTACCATCTTTAGAAGCTAACAAATATCACTGGTTTCTGTATAATCATATATTGTGCTTGTGAATAAAGCAGTAATATGTTGATTAGCTTTCTGAACAGATCTCAGTGTGGTGAAGCTATAGTACATAGAGAACACAACTCTTGGACATAGCTCTGCACTTAGCATGTCCAGTCCTGTCAATCAAAGGGTGTGTGCAGAGCACAGGGAGTGTTACAAGGCAGTACTGAAATGATTCACTCCATTTCCAGTGCTAGAACTCCTCCTTTGCATAAGAATAAAAATGCAGATATCTCTGCAGCTGTTTATTGTACAGACAAAAGAAAGATATAATTTTAATCAACATGATGAACTCTACCAGGCAGTGTGCCTGGTTTAATAGTTTTGATCTTGGTGACAGAGTCTCATTAAAAATAATCTGCCCCTGATAAGGATGATTTTTGGAAGCTTTGGAATATGAAAAGGCATTAGACATGTGCCGTAGAATTTTCTTCTGAAACATGTTCGTCGAGCCGCATAGAAATTAATCTCAACTGGTTTGCTTATCTCTAGTGTGAAATCTTTTTTTTTTTTTTTAATCCAAATCCTCACTACATATGTTCACTTTGTTCCACATACATACTTTTAGACTCTTCGTGAGTTTAATCCATAACCATGGCTGTTCTTAGACATCCTTTATAAGTCAATTGTCCTTACACTCGCTGGAACTCATCTTTTTGGGTCTATGCTAACTTGGAGATGAGCATTGTAAGAAGTCATATTACTCTGGTTATTATCTGTGACTGCCCTTTTTACCGCAATGCCTCTCATATACTTACTACACTTTCCTCTCTCTCTGCAACCTCCACCTGTGGGTCTCTGTGTGCATTCATCTTATGCATCTCACATTTCTCTCAAGGTTACTATTGTAAGGTTCTATCTTTTACACGAGACAAGGTTTGGACCTATCACATCTCAAAGCTTTGCTCTATAATAAAGACACTTAATAAATAATAATAATAAAGATACTAATACACAAAGCCCTAAAAAGTGCAAATAGGCATGTCACTATCACTCCACACCATTTTATAAAAACTGTATATTTAAGTTTATAATTAACTCTAAAAATAAACCTTGTTTCATGTATCCTCCGACAAGATAGCTGGGTTGAAAAGATAGAAGAGTGGCATGTACAAAAGGGCAAAATAGAGAGAAATTCCAAAAACAGTCCAGAAGTTGGGTACTGCTAATCAATCGATCAAGGATTAACCCAGAAAATTGGTCATGGGCAAAAGCAAGTTAAAATCACAGAATCAGAGAGAGCAATCTAGTACAACACAGGAACCAGATTGGAAGCTCAATAATGGCAAATGAATCCTTGGAAAGCTGTGTTATAATTAGGGATGAGCGAACCGAACCGTAACGAACCAGATTCGTTACGAACTTTCCCAAAAGTTCGGTTCGTCACCGAACCGAATTTTGACAAAGTTCGTAACGAATCTGGTTAAAATAACGGCGACGCAAAATATACGCATATTTATTGAGAATGTACGCTAATGCGTACGTATTCCATTAAGTAGCGTACTTTTAACAACGCTACACTGTATGTTCGTTACTTGAGTAGGAATGTTCGCAGATGCAGTATATGAGTACGCTAATGCGTACATATTCAGTTAAGTAGCGTACCTTTGACAACGCTAGACTGTATGTTCGTTACTTGTGTAGGAATGTTTGCGGACGCAGTGCATGCGTACGCTAATGCGTACATATTCATTTAGTTAAGTAGCGTACCTTTGACAACGCTAGACTGTATGTTCGTTATTTGTGCGGGAATGTTCGCATTAGCGTACGCATTAGTGTAGATTCTAAAATATGCGTAGATTTTGCGTCGCCGTTGTTGAAGTCACTTGGATTTTTTCCACTTTTTTCATTGTAATAGCAACTGCAAATAAACGAAACTGTACCCTATCTGACTCCCATTATTGTAGAAGCAATTATTCAGCCGTTATAGCAAGGTTCGTTTTAGGTTCGGTTCGTACGAATCCGAACTTCAAGAAAGTTCGCCGAAGCGAACCGAACCGAACTTTTCAAAAGTTCGCTCATCCCTAGTTATAATGTTTGGTTTAGAGTATTTGATTAGTAATTGCTGCACAACACAGATCAGGGAACTAAAGGAAAATCAACTCTTTATTAGCTGAAGCTACTGGATTTGGTATCATATTAAAGTCCAGGTTAGCAAAGCAGGAATAGTGGAGTTGAATAGGTATAAAGATCAAATGGCAATAGGACTGATCAACTGTCACATGCACTAGCCAACCCTTCTACCAGCATTGCTGAGAAGTCTAGAAGGGCAGTGACCAGAAGAAGAAGAGTTTAGCACTGGGATTGTGGTATTGTGTGGTATGTTTGTGACAAGTGAGAGAGACAATCTTTGTTGCTGCCTTCACTTCTAGTTAAGAAATGAGGGTCCTAGACATAGCTCTGTCTCTGTTATCTAAGGTTTCCCCATGTCGAGAATTTAAAATAGACTTTGTAAGCCAGACAACCCCTTTAATTGAGGTTTTCAAAATTAACTTTCTGATATTCATTTTATCTGTATTCTGAAATGTTTATTCTGAAATATTTTTTTATCTTGTATTAAATTGTAATCAACTTTGAAAGTTTCTGAAATACTTTTCTCAGTCATTAAAATTAGTGAATCTTTGCATTACTTAACAATTACATCTGAAGGGAGTCAGGAAATAATTAATGCAACCTGGCTAATTCAACTTTATTTAATTCCCAAAATCAGCTGGTTACAGAAGTATGATCTTATAATTTCTAGGAAGCCGAGCAGGATGACATTTTAATCCGTCTATGTCTGTCAAATATCTTGATCTCACTCTGCATGCAAAAATAGTAAATTCTGTAATAGTTTTGCTTAAAAATACTTTTAGAGTGATTAAGATCAGTTTATAAAGAAATATGTTACCTACAATACACAATATACAGGGTTACTGGAATTAATATAGAATGTTGATTGAGGGATCTATCCAATTGCCAGCAAGGCTCAAGAAAAATGTTATCTACTCTATGGAAAACTGCGACTACCACAGCAACCTCAAGAGCTCCACTTATCTCCATTCTGGACAGAAATACTCCCTTACCACAAAGGATGACGCAGAGGGTCAAGAAAGAGGCTCCAAAGCTTCTAACTGCCTTTTTCCAGGAGGAAGCAAGCGAGACGCAGCAATGGCGGGATCAGAAGCGCGCAAAACTCCGGAGAGAGAGACAGCATCGGAGACACTCACTCCTGCCGCTACGCCACCTATTCATGCAGAGGACTCCACTTCAGACTCTGGCTCCAGCTCCTCATTCCCGTGAACACAAACTGCCACAGCGCTAATTGGGCAGAGAAGAAGCGGGTCTAACAGAACAAGCATCGGAAGCCTTTATGAAAAACGCCATGTTGACGCTAAGGCGCTCTATACAAAAGGATATCACACAAGCTATAAATGCCATCTCTAACACTATAGACGGATTGGGCGAACGGGTGGACCATGTAGAAAACAAAATGGGAGAGTTCTCGTCAGCACATAACAGCTTAGTAGATGCCCACAACGCAATCACAGAGGAATTAGAAAACGTGAAACTAAAATTGGCGGACATAGAGGATAGAAGCAGGCGCAATAATATAAAGCTGCGGAGGGTCCCAGAGTCGATATATCCTAACGATTTGTCTGAGTACATTCAGTCACTCATAAAAGCTGTGTTGCTGGGAGTAACATCTACAGATATCATTATTGACAGGGCACATCGCCTACCTAAGCCTAAAGCTATACCAGAACATGTACCACGAGACACCATAGCTTGTATACATTTCTACCATATCAAGGAAAAACTGATGCAATTTGCGAGAAAACAGTCAAAATTGCCTAATCCCTATCAGGATATCACTTTATTCACAGATCTTTTACAATTGACATTGCAGGCCCGGGGAAAACTGTTACCAGTTACGCAAGGCGTACGCCAGCATGGAATCCCATATAAATGGGGTTTCCCCACAAAGCTTCTTGTTTCTAGAAATGGAGATCTGCATACCATCTCTTCACCGGAAAAAGGATTGGAATTGCTTAAGAAATGGGGCCTCCAGCTCCCTCATCAACCCATCCAGACCGCACAAGTTCCTCACCGCGTCGAATGAATCCAGACTAATCCATTACTTCTAAGGACACGTGAGATTAACATTACAAGTTATGTTGCAGGACACTGTTCTCTTTTCTTACAAACCGTCCCCATGGTTTGTGTAGTCTCACCCACTGCACACTATGGTTTTAAGTTGTTTTTTTTTATGTTGTTAACTATTTTCAGTTATCAAAATGTTCATGACTTTATCATTGTTGATCTACCACTCCAAGGGCTTTATATAAGGTTCAAGCCTCCATTAGACCTAAATCAATAGGTTATGGTAATACCTTCTTTTAAGTTGCAGCTAAGATACCCACTGTCTAGGGAGATGCTTAACAGAATAGGCTGGGGAACAAGCTCCATTTTGCTCGACAACCATGTCTATTAACATAGTGTCTTTGATTGTCCATGGTCTCAATAGTCCTTGTAAGAGGTCACTGTTATGGAAACGCACACAAAGCATACATCAGGGGAATACTAATTTAACAAACTACTTGCTATAACAAAACTAGGTCTAGGGAACTTCAGGAACTATTAACAAAGATAGCTCAACTAGAAGCAGCTCACTAGAAGAATCCCTCACCTCAACTTTATAAAACTCTCTCAGAATCAAGGAATAGTCTTAAAACTTACCTAGCTCAAAACTTTGATAAACAGACCAGAAAACTCAGACTCTCATACTATTCCTCCAACAACAAAGCTAGTAAATTAATGGCTGATAGAGTAAGAACTGCCCGTATCAAGTCAAGAATTACTACAGCCCTTCAATCAGGAGCCAACCATACAAATATAACAAATCCTTACGTTATAGCAAATGCCTTTAGCACATATTATCATAAGCTATAAAACCTTCGTGAGGATGTATCAACACCCCAACCAACAGAGGAGAATATTGATGCCTTTCTTCAGTCTGTCCACTTGTCACGGCTGGGTCCTGACCAAATCTCCTCACTTAACTTGCCAATAACCCATTAGGAAATCTCTAAGGCGATTAAATCCATAAAGGCAGGGAAAGCGCCAGGCCCAGATGGGTTTTCAGGAGAATATATCAAGCACTTTGCAGATACTCTAACTCCTTATTTATGCAAGGTCTTCAACTCAGCCATGTCAGAGGGGTCATTTCCAGTCGAGATGTTAAGAGCTAACATTATTACATTACCAAAACCAGGAAATTTCCCAAATACTCCAGCAAATTTTTGACCTATTTCTCTGTTAAACTCTGACATCAAACTATATGCCAAAGTTTTGGCTAACAGGCTTTTACCCTTACTACCTTCACTCATAAAAGGAACCTGATGGTACAAGACGAGTTATCGATCTGGTATACCATGCAAATAAAACAAAATTACCTTTTCTGCTTCTTTCATTAGACGCAGAGAAGGCCTTTGATAGGGTACACTGGGGATATACCTTTGCCACTCTGAACCACCTAGGCTTTCATGGCCCTATTTTGACAGCTCTAAGAGCGTTATACTCCAAACCTTCAGCACAAGTTTTGGTTAATGGAATTGTGTCTGAAGCATTTCATATTACAAACGGTACATGCCAGGGGTGTCCTCTGTCACCTCTGATTTTTTGTATAGACCCATTAGCTGAAGAAATAAGATCAACAACAGAAAACGAAAACTGTAAAATCTAGAGTGATTTCTTACTTCCTCCTGATCTACTTGGGTTTGTAAATATTAGATATTGGAACTTGATAGACTTAGGGTACAACCACATGGTCAGGTTTCTGCATGCAGTTTTAGAAGCCAAAATCTGGAGTGGATTAAAAAAGAAGAAAATGTATACAGGACAAATACTACTTCTCTTGTTTGAATTCACTCCTGATTTGGGCTGCCATAACTGCATGCATAAACCTGACCATATAGCCATACCCTTATTTTTTTTTTTTTTTAACCAACTACAGTTTCTAAAAAACTACAAGTTCCAAATAATTGGTGAAAAATTCTACAAATGATTTATGGCAGTGGTGGTGTCAGAGCCTTATTTTTAACAAGGTACATGAGGGCACATGCCTAGGGTGCCAGGAAGGAGGGGGCACTTTGTAAAAATAAATTATTTATAAATAATTATAAAAAATAAATTACTTTATTTCTTACACCTTAGCGCTCTTACTACTGAGGAAGATCCTGAGGAAGTATAGGAAGGAACTGAGAAAGCTCCAAAATGTGTTTAGCGTGTGGCTAATAGGTGGTTGATTATGTATTTTATGTACGAGGACTGCCATGTCACGTGACCCTGGTGCTACCGCCAAGGGTTGATCTATTTCATGCACTCAGTCTCTCAGGCCTCTATACACAGGCCACAGATTGAACATAGATCACACAAGACACAGGTTTCATGCACCCAACACAGTGCCACCATCTATGATAAAGGGTGGCCAATGAAAAAGTGGCCCCCCTCCAGCAATAGTATGACAAGGTGAACAAGCAAGTGGATTGTTTTTTAAATTACTCACAGGTCACAAAAGATGCTGAAAGTGATCCCCATTCACTTCTTTGCATCTTCGGGCATGTTGGATTATGTTGACTGATACTGAGGCAGCACCATGAAGGGATAGATGAAAAAGAGTGTACCTTTTAATCCATATTGTAGCAGTCCATATACATGCAACATTTCGACTATCAAGCACGTTTTGGTTTTAGCCAAAACGTTGCATGCATATGGACTGGTTGAATATGGATTAAAAGGTACACTCTTTTTCATCCTTCCCTTGATGGTGCTGTCTCCATTTTTCTGGTTTTTAGGTTACCTGGGAGATGCTGGACTAAGCTCCTGTAGGAGTGTGCACTAGTGATTGACTTTATTGTATCCTCAAAGAGTGCCCTATCCTTTTATCTATATATATCTTTTTTACATTTAGGAGAAGTGACGGAGGATCCGACAAAGTTATGTAGAAGCTGGTGCCTCTTCATAACTCCAGCAGTTCCATTGCTAGGTATATAGATTAAGACCGGTGTCTAAAACATCTGACTTAATAAATGTGCCCCTATATGTTGTTTGGAGGAAATATTATCCCTACGGGGCATACGGAGAGCCAGTCCAGTCAAGAATAATAAAGGATTTTGAAAAAACCCTCCAAAAAGTGTCCAGTAAAAATAAACCCCATTTCTTACCTTAAAAAATACATACACGTATTTGGTACTGGAAAAGGGAATGAAGTGTGAGTGCCTTTGAAACAATAGTCTGAATATAAGGAGTGTTGAAACTCTGTGCCTAGAGCAGCAATATTTATAAATACAGCCCTGTGTGATCTCCCATGACTCATGTCACTAGGTCCATGATCCATGGGAGACACATCGCTGCTGCAGCCAATCACTGGCTACATGTTCTACGTCAAAACAGATGTTAACTGTGGGAGAGCACATTAAACAATTTTACAGAGTTTATTCTACTAACCTGTACTATTAATTTATGAATGAAAATGGAACATGGAGGTTAAAATCTACTACAATCCTGTCACTTGTGAACTTACCCTAATTGATATCCAAATAAGGTTGATCATGGAACGTAAATAGATCATATATACTAGACATTTCAGTTTTGTCTAGAGGTGAGCAAATTGGTTCCAAACTAATCAAATTTGTAAGGATTTCTCAAAAACTTTGATTTTCAAACTCAAGCTTTTGGAATTCAACATAAGAAACAATTAACATAGCATCCACAATTTTACATATCAGAATGCAGGGAAAATGAGGAAATGAATGAGGATCACATAATCCCATCCTCGTAGGCTTGTCAATAATACCTTGCAGTCAGCCTAAGTTAATCATGAGAGACTATAGATATGATATCAGTCAATGTGTCCTAGACACTATATATGATCCAAGCCAGTGTCTAACTTGTTTTTAGAGGCTTTTACATCGGAGAGGTAGCACATATGTTAGATAATGGAAAGTGGTACAGAATACAGCTAGTTTAGGGTCAGATAGGTTATGAATAGAACACAATAACAAAATTGGACAACTAGTTGACAGATAGATATGTTGTACAGACAGGACAAGAGTCAGTGTCTCATTGTGTAACTTTGACTGCCTCTGGCAGGCTAAGAGCCATTCTATTGAGAGCTGTAGAATTTCAAGATACAATACTCAATTTAATATTTATGTGAATCACCCCAACACCCCAATCTTTATCACATAATTCGCAATCACAGGCAGTCAGGCTGCCTCAGGGAGGCTGTCAGCCACTTTACTGGCTGTTTCATTTTAGTAATATGATGAGTGAATTGATTCTAAACATATTGTATTAGTTACAAACTTCATACAAATTCATCTACCAAACAAATATGACATTTTGGTGATTTTTTTTGGATGAATTTCTGAATAACTGCACCAAGCACCATTTTACTGTGAATATTAGTGGGGAAAATTATAAGGGAGGAAGAAGAGTGGTGAAAGCCTGGATCAGTCTCTCAGGGGCAGGATTCGGAAAGGTCCCTTGCTAAAGATATCATAGAATTCCACTAGAAGGATATGTTGTGGCAGTGTCTGGCAGTGTCCTGTCCTCAGTAACTCGTGGGTGTCAATTGTGCCAATGTGCTTGTACAGTATATCTCCTCAGTTCAGTATAGCATGAGTTAATGATTATTGGTCTTATGTGTGCATCTGTTTGACTAATGAGTTTGTTAAGTCTTCTATATATTTCCCGAGTTATTACCTTGCTAGGGATTTCCTGAGTTATATGTCCTGTCCTAGCCTGAGCTATGTTTATTGAGTTGGATCTGTGTATGTTCTGTCCCTGACTGGATTCTGTGAAGTCTGCTCCTTAGTTTCTGTTTGCACTGGTCACTGTCTGTACTGTTTGTACTGTTCATTGACTGTTGCCTGTCTGATTTTATCTGTTGTTCTAGTTTTGCTTGCTATGGTCTTGAGTCTGTTCCAGTCCTAGTTCTGTTTGAAATGTATTTTCAAGTTCTATTTCTTTTGGATTTGTGGTGCCTGAACTCTGTTTCCTAGAGTCCTGTACCTGTTTCATCTTGCTATGTTTCTGCATTGCATGCCTATCTGATCTATGTCCTGAAGTGTCCTGTTCTGTGGATTTTGCATGTTCTCTGCCTGTATGTCCACAGTCTGGTTCTTTCCATGTTTTACCTTGTATTCACTTGTATTTTGCCTGTCCCTTGACTGGTTCTGCCTATGATCTTGCATGTGCTTTTGGTGCATTTCACTGGTGGTTCTGACCCAGCGTATCAGCTGCCAACTACAGTGGGACTATTCCAAGAGGTAGCGGCCTAGTGGTTCCCCTGTACCAAAAATCAGGTCCCTGTATAGGATTTATAGTGTGAAAACCAGGTGGACTGGTGAGCCATTGATATAATGGTATTACGCCCTCAGACCTAGCTCACTGGCAAACCAGTTAGTTTGCATAGTGGTTTCAAAATCATTATCCATAAGACCTGTGTTAGTGAACATAGAGTTCAAAGTTATTTTACTGCAAACTTTGCATTGTTATACCTGTAAACGCATTACTGAAGCAGACCGTGTAGTTCAAAGACATTTTACCACAAAAATTACATTATTATACCCGTGTTAGTGAACACACAGTTCAAAAATATTTTACCACAAACATTGCAATGTTCTACTAGTGTTAGTAAGCACATTACTGCACCAGACTGTGTCGTTCAATGGCATTTCACTGCAAAATTTGCATTGTTATTCTTGTGTTAGTAAACACATTATATTACAATATACCGTGTAGTTTAAACATGTTTATTGCAAAAATTGCATTGTTATACTAGTGTAAGTGAATGCTTTACTACATCATATCGTGTAATTCAAAGACATTTACTGCAAAAATTTCATTATTATACCTATGTTACTGAACATATGTTATTACTGTAATATATCACACAGTTTAAACACATTTAACTGCAATAACTGCATTATTATTAGAGATGAGCGAATCATCCAAAATTTGCTTCGCCAAATGATCGTAGAATTTTTCAAAAGATTCGTACTCCATACGAATGTATTTGGCAAAAGTTGCTCACAAATAATACATTATTATGTGGTGTTTTGCGAACATTCGCGCACTAATAATGAACGTACAGTTGTTAAAGGTACGCAACTTATGTGAACACATGCGCATGAGTGTACAAATTGCGTACGAATCCTCAGCGTACTATTATCTAGTGAATGTGTAATATGCAGGCACGTAAAACGCTAGGCCGCAGTGTGCACTCCTCAGAGGCAGAGCAAATTTTGCAAAATGACATCCAGGCGATCCTCAGCATTTAGCTCGGAAGAGCTTAAATACATGATCCGGCTGATGGACCGGCAGGATTACGATGGCACACACCACCACCCGAACCAGCATAAAAAGGAGATAGTGCAGCAGGTGATCCAAGGCTTGTGCCATCATTTCGACACTGTGCGGACCCCGGGCCAGATCCAGCGTAAATGGTCCGATTTGAAGTTTAAGTGCCCAGAGCGGCTTACTGAGATCCGTGCAGCGATGCGACAGGGTGAGTAAAAAAATATTTGAAAAGTAAAAACATGTTAAGAAATTAGTGTACTGTATTGTATATATACCAGTGCTAATAATGAAAAACGTACAGAAGGACAACATGGGCGTGCGTAGTGCGCTGCAGCAATTTTTTTTCATGCTAGGCCACGCCTCTAACTCCACCCAAACAAGTGAAGGTATTCTCAGATACATGCCCCTTCCCAGTAATTTGGCTACTTTCACATATGTGGTGATGATCCTGCAGGCTGTTCTGTCGTATTTGTCCTGCCAATTCTCAGCGTTCTTGCTGAATAGCGGCCTGATCAGCGCCGTCCCCCATTATTGTTAATGGGGCTGGCCATTCTCCAGTTTGTGTCAGGCAAATGCACTAGTGTGAAAGAAAGTACCCTTAGATATATGCCCCTTCATAGTAAGCGCTTCCTCCTCCTACACACAGACTCAAAGACTCATGCTGCAGCATGATGTGAGTGGGAGTGGGCGATATCAAAAGTATTCTCACATTATCGATATTAAAGAATGTATTGCAATAACGATATATATTGCGATAAATACCCATTTAGAAGGGAAAAAAAGGATATGGCCCTCCTCAGTCTCTGAACCATAATATTTTCATAGTAGTATACAGTGTAAGTAGTAAAAACAGTCATCATAACAATTTTGTATGGATTTATGTTGCAGAGCAACGTCAACGACATCACCGTCACCGCCGTAGCCAGACAGGCCCTACAGTACCATCAGCTTCTAGTAAGTGTAAACATATTTTATTTTTAATCCAGGCTACGTGGGAGTGCAGCTGCAGTGATGCAGTACAGCACTAGTGGTTAGAAAATGGGATCCAGACCCAAACTATTCAGACATATCAACATCAGAAGTTACAACTGTTCATTAGAGTTGAATGTAATGCCATTATTGAATGTTTTTTGACAGCTACTGCTCCACAGAGGAGCCCCTCTCAACCTCACAGCGAGAGAGGACACCACCAGCCCAACTTCCAGAGGTAGAAGGTAGGTAAAATAAAAAGTGTAATTGGTGGATCTTCTGTCCTCAAAATAAAAGCTAAATTTATGTTTTATCTTTTGTAGCTCCAACCGGCATGAAGGAGTTTTCCCCAGGACCATGGGAAGACCACTCAGTATGGGTGTCCAGTAAGTACAAACCCCAAACTGACCATGTGTGGCCTTCTCAGTGAGCAAAAAAAAAGGATACATGTCACTGGAAAACTCATACCAGTAGATATACCAAATATATATGACATGCAATTGCTAAAGTAATCCAGGTGCTGTTTTGAAAGATTAGAATATTTTTCATGGGACAACCACCCCTTTAACTCGATCATACTAATTATATTACTGTTTCTAAAACCTGTGTAGTAATTGTTTTTTAAACCTTTAGCACCTTCCTGACATAGTGTGAAGAAGACAGGGCTGTCTGTTTAGGCCGGAGCCTCCAAAAATTGTGCATAGGCCAGAGCCCGCAATACTGTGAAGAAGACAGAGTGTCTGTTTAAGCCCGCTTGAGACTCCAAAAATTGTCCAAAGACGATTTTCCTGTTTAAATGAACACAGGGTGTCTTCAGGACAAAGCTTTAATAAATTGCGCACACTCCAGTTCACGGATTACAGATAGAGAAAAAGGATTGGCTTGTTTGGACAACAAGCCTATAAACATTCTACCTTGTAAATATAGGCAGTGAAAATTATATATGGGCTTTTCATGGGTGCCACGACCAGTAGTAGTAGGGGACAGGGTATATCAGTAGAGAGTGATTAGTAAAAACTGCGGTGCAGTATAACAATCTCCGCTAATATAACTTGCAATGGGAGGCGGAGGTAGACAACAGTGTAACAATTTTATTTTTTAATTCCATTTTTATTTTTTTTATTTTTTTAAATATATATATATATATATATATATATATATATATATATTTTTTTTTTTTTTTTTTTTTTTTTTTGGGGGGGGGTAAAGGCTCCAAAACAAATTTAAGAATACTAAATAGAACTAATAGCGGTGTATAACAACAGCTACTCACCTGCTAAGTGCTAATGTAGAAAACGTAGGCGGAGGTAGACAACAGTTTTTGGTTTTTAATAGGGTTTTGGTTTGGAGACTTCGGGTTTGCACAGCCCATGACACAAGACGTTTGGCATGCAACATTATGCGCCGGCTGACAGCAACAGTAGGAAGACACTTGGACAATTTTGGTCTGCAAGCACTGATCTAATCATCTGCCTCAGAAAGAGGAGTGTGAAAATCAGAGGTAATCCATCCTTTATTCATTTTTATAAAGGTGTTTTTTTGCACACTGCCAGGTGACAGTTTCGTCCATTTGGGTGTCACCCCCCCCCCCCAGTGGCGCTAAAAACCCTCTTTGACATGATACTTGAGGCTGGGCAGGAAAGAAACGCTAGTGCATAGTGGGAAAGTTCCAGCCACTGTTGTATTCTGGCTGCCCAGAAGTCCAAGGGGTCTGAAAAGAGGCTTTGCGAGCCAGACAGCAGGTAAGTCTGAAGTCCATCTCAGCCTCTCTCTGAGACACTTCAGTGTCCCTGAAAGTGTCATCATCATCCTCCAGATCCTCCAGCTATGTCTTGTCCTCCTCCTGGTCATCATCATCAAAATTCTCCTCCTCCCCCTCCTCTACCTGAAGCTCCTCATCCTCTTCCTGCACCGCAATGGAACTTTGTCGTTGGGGCTCCCCATCAGTGACAGCAGGGCGTGCAGAGAGATGGCCAGTATTTCCTTCCCCCATTTCCCCTTGCTGCATAAGAGTCAGTGTCTTTTCCAGGACACATACTAGTGAAATTATGTCGTTCACACCGTAGCTGTCTCGGCTGAACAATTTAGTGGCTTCTTCAAAGGGCATTAGGAGAGTGCAGGCATCTCGGACCAGCCTCCACTGACAGCAATCTAAGCCGCACCTGCTCCCTATGGTCGAAGATTCTGGCTGCTCCTGGACAAAATCATCCACTGCTCTACGCTGCTCAAGGAGCCACTGCAATATGTGAAGCATGGAATTCCACCAAGTTGGCACGTCACCTATCAACCGGTGTGGCAGAAGTCCGTTTTGTCGCTGCAGGTCCAGCAGAGCATTGCGGGACACATAAGAATGACTCAAATGAGTGCAAAGCTTCCCCCACTTTGCCAGCACTGTGCGCAGGCCAGTGAATGTTTTGAGAGATCTCTACACCACCAGATTTAGGATATGTGCCATACAGGGAGCGTGAATTGACCCAGGTTCAGCTCTGCCACTATATTTGTCCCATTGTCACTCACTACCTTTCCCACTTCCAGCTGGCAGGGAGACAGCTTGATGCTTGATGTAATGCAGCAAGCGCTGGCCTGTGTGGCTGCTGCTGCCAAGAAAAATTAAGTCTAAAACAGTGTGGCAGCGTTTCACCTGGCACATGTGATATGAAGGAGGGGGGTTAACTTTTCCCAACTTTATACAGACTCTGCCTGCATGTGTCAGTCTTCACTGTAGTTCTGGCTTTCCATTCATGAAACAAGAAAAGCAGAATGAACAGAGCTATGTGTCCTCCAGATAAGGGGCAGAGTCGGGGATGGTATAATTGTGGTAAAGTAAAAAGAATAGTAAATGTTAATAGTAAGAGGGACATTTTTCAGCCGGTGACCACCATCCTTGAATGTTAAGCAATTTTTCAGCCTTGTCTATCTGGCCATGTGGACAGCAGGACTTTGAAGACCCTGGGGAGATGCCAGTTCCTGTTTTCGGCAGTGACGGAGGCTGATGAGGTGTCTCTGCCCTGATGCTCCAGCAGGTGGACTGCTCGTGGAGGTGGAAGCGTATAAGTGCCCCGGCCCCACCATACTTGGGGTCTCACTAGTTCCCAAGGAAGGCCTGGCCCTGGGCCTAACTTGCCTCTGCCCTCTGTTGCTGCCACTACTACCACCCTTCTCCTCGGAGATCAAATCCTCCTCACCAGCCCGATCCGCCTTCCAGGTCCTCCTGTCTAACACATCATCATCAGATTCCCCACCACTTTTTTCTGACTGCAATATAGGCTGTTCCCCACCAACCTCCAATTCCGGGCAGTCCAAACTCTGATTGCCCTCTAAGAAATCCTCAGGAAGGCTGTCCTCTATAACTGCAGGATTATAAGGTGGGGTTCGGTGGCCTTTTTTTAATAAAATGCAGAAGGGACTCTACTAGGAGGGGGCACTGAAGGCTGAGAGGTGGACGAAAATGATGGGTTTGCTGGAGCGGAATGGTGGAGCAAGAGGAACGCACTGAGTCTGACCCCTGGGTACATGATACTGTATCAGCAGATGAAAGCAGATCATCCGGCTGCGATTGAGATGAGTGTGACATCCACTCCACTACCTCATCCACTTTTTCCTCCACTACAATTTTGCGCCTTGGTGGGTTAGCCTGGTGAAACGGTGGCCAAGTATTACAAATTCTATAAGTAGAAGCTCCAGCTACATGTCCTTTGCCAATGCTTCCCTTTGCCACCTTCTCCTTTTTTTGAAGCACGAGGTCCGGCTGGAATCCTTTTGCTTTTCCATGCCAGACATTTTCACTTGACTGTGGCCCTTCAGCTGGTCTTTGTCTCTCTCCCTGTCTCTCTCCCTATCTCTCTCCCTGTTTCTCTCCCTGCCTGATTAATTACTAGCCCTGCACTAGCCCTGGAGTTTCCCTCATATGTGTATTATGGATTCCCAGAACAATTACACCCCAATTTTAACAAAACAGTTCTCTGTCTCTCAGAACTTCACAGACAGTGCTAATGCTCGTCTCAGCAGTCGCAGCACAACTGATGTCATAGGCTTACCGAGTCTGTGAGTCATTCAGAGCAAGCCCTTCCCACTAGGTCAGGTGACCGCTTTCTTCCCGGGCTTTTTGCCGCACGAATACCGAACTTACAGTAAAAGTTCGCTAATTAACTGTACAGACCAAAAGTTTGGACACACCTTCTCATTCAAAGAGTGTTCTGTACTTTCATGACTATGAAAATTGTAGATTCACACTGAAGGCATCAAAACTATGAATTAACACATGTGGAATTATATACTTAAAAAAGTGTGAAAGAACTGAAAATGTCTTATATTCTAGGTTCTTCAAAGTAGCCACCTTTTGCTTTGATTACTGCTTTGCACACTCTTGGCATTCTCTTGATGAGCTTCTAGAGGTAGTGTCACGAGTGGTCTTGCGTCTGGAATCAGACGTTCTGCGCGGCTTTCTAAGTGACAGGTTTGACAGGCTATTCCCTGTGGTTTGGGTGCTGTTCACCACACCCCTTTCCCTCAGCTGTTGCCGCTGGGCAATTAGCTGTCTCCTACTTACCTCTTCCTCTCCCAGTATCCCTTGCGGTTTATATCTGCTACATACCTGGTTGAGAGTGGTGTGGATCTCGGCTGAGATCCTGTTGCTGAGTTCTACTTAAAGTTAAGTGTTTTCCCTTCCTTTGGTTATTCCTGTTTGAGTCTCCTGTTCCTCCTTACGCTTGGAGGAACAGGTTACTCTCTTGTGTCATTAGACTGCAGGGTGTTCTAGGGTTTATTCAGATTAGGTTCCTGTGTATGAGCTTTCCTACCACCCGGGTTAGTTCATACTGGTAGCCAGCTAGGGCCTAGTCTTAGGGTCCCCTGCAGGAGGTGACCAGTTCCCTGGTTTTGTCTGTTCCCATCCCTCATACGCTCGGTGTGGCTTTTCCCCCCACACCCGAGCGTGACATTATAAACCGCCACTAACAAAAATTTATGTCATTTTTGTGCTGACATGGATGCTATTGCTACACTGGCTGAACGGCTGCAGGGACTCAGCTTGGAGGTGGCTGACATCCGCAACCAGATTCAGAGACCACAGGCTGTTGGTTCTGGGGGTGCTGAGTGTCAGGCCTGTTTGGAGCCTAAGGTCCCCCTCCCGGATAGATTTTCTGGGGAATGTGATAATTTTGTTCTATTTAGGGAGGCGTGCAAATTGTATTTCAAACTGCGTCCACATTCTTCTGGTAATGAGGAACAGAAGGTTGGTGTGGTCATCTCGCTGCTTAAAGGGGATGCGCAGTCATGGGCCTTTTCTCTACCGGCTGGATCGCTGTCTCTCCGGTCGGTAGATGAATTTTTCAAGACCCTAGGGATTATCTATGATGACCCGGATCGTATCTCCCTGGCGGAGACCCAGATACGTAACCTTTGTCAGGGTGAGCGGCCGGTTGAGACTTATTGCTCTGAGTTTCGGAAGTGGGCGACCAATACTGAATGGAACGATCCGGCTTTACGTAGCCAATTCTGTCAAGGTTTGTCTGAAAGGCTGAAGGACGCTTTGGCCTTTCAGGAAACCCCTGTGTCTTTGGAAGCCGCTATGTCTCTTGCTGTACGCATGGATAGGCGCCTGAGAGAGCGATCTAGGGGCCCCCGCTCTCAGGACGTACTATCACATAGTGTACCAGCTTCCTATGACACTTTGGGTGAATATTCCCCTAGGTTGATGTCTGGGGATGAACCTATGCAATTAGGGGGAGCCACTCCTGTAGCCACCCGCAATCATCTTGGTAATAAAAAGGGTGTGTGTTTTTTCTGTGGTCAGAAAGGACACTTTATCAATGTATGTCCATGCTTCCTATCTCTAAAGGAGAGAAAAGAAAAGGGGGCGTTGAATTCTCATCTCACTCTTGGTGGAGTGGGTAGGGAGACTGAAAATGTGCATTTGTCTTCATCCTGCAGTACCCGTTTTCTCCTGACTGCCGAGGTGGCGCTAGAATCAAAGGTTGTGAAAATTGAGGTGTTTATTGACAGCGGGGCAGGGGTGAACTTGATTGATGCTCAGTTTGTCCGTATGCATGGATTGTCACCAAGTTCTTTGGATAAGAGGATTTCTGTGTTTGCCATTGATTCTGCACCTCTCTCTCAGAAGTGTTTGTCTCAGATGGTGCATGATATCAAATTAAGAGTGGGTGAATTTCATCAGGAGCTTATTTCATGTTTGTGTTGGAAGGTCTTCCTGCTCCTGTGGTTCTGGGTTTACCGTGGTTAAGCAAACATAATCCGTCCATTGACTGGCATACTAGACAAATTGTGGATTGGGGCGATTATTGTGTTGACAATTGCCTTAATACATCTTTTTCTGCTTTAACCACTAAGACTCTTCCTTCTTTTATATCGGATTTATCTGATGTATTTTCTGAAGGTGGATGTCAGGATTTACCCCCTCACCGGGAATACGATTGTCCTATCAATCTTATCCCTGGAACAAGATTGCCTAAATCTAGGCTGTATAACCTTTCTGGACCTGAGAGAACGGCCATGAAGGAATATATTGCTGAGAGTTTGGCCAAAGGACATATTAGGCCTTCCAAATCTCCTGTGGCAGCAGGGTTCTTTTTTGTTAAAAAAAAGGACGGATCCCTTAGGCCATGTCTGGATTTCCGTGAACTCAATAGGATTACTGTCCGTGATCCGTACCCCCTTCCTTTGATTCCTGACTTGTTTAACCAGATTGTGGATGCCAAGGTGTTCTCCAAGTTGGACTTAAGGGGGGCATATAATCTGGTCAGGATCAAGGAAGGGGATGAATGGAAGACGGCCTTTAACACTCCTGAGGGCCACTTTGAGAACCTGGTCATGCCTTTTGGGTTGACCAATGCTCCTGCTGTCTTCCAGCATTTTGTTAATGACATTTTTCATCATCTTGTGGGGAGGTTTGTAGTCGTGTATTTGGATGACATACTAATCTATTCTCCAGATATTGTGACACATCAGGATCACGTGAGGCAGGTGTTGCAAATCTTAAGAGATAACAAGTTGTATGCAAAATTAGAGAAATGTGCTTTTGCTGTACATGAGGTGCAATTCTTAGGATACCTGCTTTCATCTTCAGGTTTTCGTATGGATCCAGAGAAGGTCTGTGCTGTTCTGAACTGGGACCGACCTGAAAATCTGAAGGCTCTTATGCGATTTTTGGGGTTCACCAACTATTACCGAAAATTTATTAAGAACTATTCGACTATAGTTAAACCCTTAACTGACATGACTAAGAAAGGGACGGATGTCTCTGTGTGGTCTGATGCAGCATTGCAAGCCTTCTCTGCTGTAAAGGAGTGCTTTTCCTCTGCCCCTATATTGGTGTAGCCAGATGTGTCACAACCTTTCATTGTGGAGGTTGACGCATCCGATGTGGGGGTAGGAGCTGTGTTATCACAAGGCCCGTCACCTGGTAAATGGCGCCCATGTGCTTTTTTTTCGAAGAAACTCTCTGTGGCGGAGAGAAATTATGATGTGGGTAACCGAGAGTTACTGGCCATTAAGTTGGCTTTTGAGGAATGGCGTCATTGGTTGGAAGGGGCGAATCATCCAATCACGGTACTCACTGATCACAAAAATCTGGCTTACCTGGAGTCGGCTAGACGACTTAATCCGAGGCAGGCCAGATGGTCTTTGTTCTTCACCAGATTCAATTTCATTGTCACATACCGTCCTGGGGTTAAGAATGTGAAGGCGGATGCCTTGTCACGTAGTTTTCCCGGGGGTGGTGATTTTGAAGATCCTAGCCCTATACTGTCTGAAGGAGTGGTGATATCCGCTCTTTACCCTGATCTTGAGGCTAAAGTGCTTGAGGCCCAGGGAGATGCGCCGGAGTCTTGCCCTCCCGGGAAGTTGTTTGTTCCTTCTGATTTGCGTTATAAGGTTTTTGAGGAGCATCATTCTTCGGTGCTTGCGGGACACCCTGGGAGTAAATCCACTGTCGACCTCATCTCTCGTAGATTCTGGTGGCCAGGTCTGCGTAAGTGTGTTGAGGAATATGTGTCAGCCTGTAGTGTCTGCGCACGCTCTAAGGTGACACATACTCGTCCCTCTGGACCCCTACTTCCATTACCCATCCCGTCCAGACCATGGACTCACCTATCCATGGACTTCATCACTGATCTGCCTGAGTCGTCTGGTAAGACAGTTATTCTGGTGGTTGTAGATCGTTTTAGTAAAATGGCGCACTTTATTGCATTACCCGGACTCCCCAATGCTAAAACTCTTGCACAAGTGTTTGTTGACAATATTGTGAAACTTCATGGCATTCCCACTGACGTTGTCTCTGATCGTGGGACTCAGTTTGTGTCCAGATTCTGGAGGGCGTTCTGTACTCGGCTCGGGGTACAACTGTCTTTCTCCTCTGCCTTTCATCCCCAGACGAATGGACAGACTGAGCGTACCAATCAGAATCTGGAGACTTATTTGAGATGCTTTGTCTCTGAGAACCAGGAGGAGTGGTCCTCGTTTTGTCTCTGGCTGAGTTTGCCATAAATAATCGCAGACAGGACTCCACTGGTAAGTCACCATTTTTTGGTGCATATGGCTTTCACCCGCAGTTGGCACATTTTGTGGTTCTGATACTTCTGGTATTCCTGAGGAAGAACGTTTTTCGTCATCATTGTCTTCCATATGGCGAAAAATTCAAAGTAACTTGATAAATATGGGTAACAAGTACAAACGTGTGGCTGACAGGAGACGCATGAATGGTCCGGACCTAAATGTGGGTGATTCTGTGTGGCTGTCTACTAGGAACATTAAGTTGAAAGTTCCTTCATGGAAGTTGGGTCCAAGATTTATTGGCCCATATAAAATCACGGCCATTATTAATCCTGTAGCATTTCGTCTTGAACTTCCGCAGGCCCTGAAAATCCATAATGTGTTTCACAGATGTTTGTTGAAGAGGTATGTTGAACCTCTGGAGCCATCTCCCTTGCCACCCACGCCTGTCTTGGTGGATGGTAATTTGGAATTTCAGATTGTCAAGATCATTGATTCTCGAGTTCTTCGTAGGACCCTTCAATATCTGGTTCATTGGAAGGGTTATGGTCCTGAGGAGAGGTCATGGGTACCGGCATCTGACGTGAATGCCAGTCGTTTGGTAAAAGCCTTTCACAGATGTCACCCTGATAAAGTTGGTCCTGGGTGCCCGGAGGTCACCCGTAAAAGGGGGGGTAATGTCACGAGTGGTCTTGCGTCTGGAATCAGACGTTCTGCGCGGCTTTCTAAGTGACAGGTTTGACAGGCTATTCCCTGTGGTTTGGGTGCTGTTCACCACACCCCTTTCCCTCAGCTGTTGCCGCTGGGCAATTAGCTGTCTCCTACTTACCTCTTCCTCTCCCAGTATCCCTTGCGGTTTATATCTGCTACATACCTGGTTGAGAGTGGTGTGGATCTCGGCTGAGATCCTGTTGCTGAGTTCTACTTAAAGTTAAGTGTTTTCCCTTCCTTTGGTTATTCCTGTTTGAGTCTCCTGTTCCTCCTTACGCTTGGAGGAACAGGTTACTCTCTTGTGTCATTAGACTGCAGGGTGTTCTAGGGTTTATTCAGATTAGGTTCCTGTGTATGAGCTTTCCTACCACCCGAGTTAGTTCATACTGGTAGCCAGCTAGGGCCTAGTCTTAGGGTCCCCCTGCAGGAGGTGACCAGTTCCCTGGTTTTGTCTGTTCCCATCCCTCATACGCTCGGTGTGGCTTTTTCCCCCCACACCCGAGCGTGACAGGTAGTCACCTGAAATGGTATTCCAACAGTCTTGAAGGAGTTCCCAGAGATGCTTAGCACTTGTTGGACCTTTTGCCAGCTCACCCCAAACCATCTCGATTGAGTTCAGGTCTGGTGACTGTGGAGGCTAGGTCATCTGGCGTAGCACCCCATCACTCTCCTTCTTGGTCAAATAGCCCTTACTCAGCCTGTAGGTGTGTTTGGGGTCATTGTCCTGTTGATAAATAAATGATGGTCCAACTAAACGCAAACCGGATGGAATAGCATGCCGCTGCAAGATGCTGTGGTAGCCATGCTGGTTCAGTATGCCTTCAATTTTGAATAAATCCCCAACAGTGTCACCAGCAAAGCACCCCCACACCATCACACCTCCTCCTCCATGCTTCACGGTGGGAACCAGGCATGTAGAGTCCATCCGTTCACCTTTTCTGCGTCGCACAAAGACACGGTGGTTGGAACCAAAGATCTCAAATTTGGACTCATCAGACCAAAGCACAGATTTCCATTTGTCTAATGTCCATTCCTTGTGTTCTTTAGCCCAAACAAGTCTCTTCTATTTGTTGCCTGTTCTTAGCAGTGGTTTCCTAGCAGCTATTTTACCATGAAGGCCTGCTGCACACAGTCTCCTCTTAACAATTGTTGTAGAGATGTGTCTGCTGCTAGAACTCGGTGTAGCATTGACCTGGTCTGTAATCTGAGCTGCTGTTAACCTGCGATTTCTGAGGCTGGTGACTCGGATGAACTTATCCTCCGCAGCAGAGGTGACTCTTGGTCTTCCTTTCCTGGGGCGGTCCTCATGTGAGCCAGTTTCTTTGTAGCGTTTGATGGTTTTTGCAACTGCACTTGGGGACACTTTCAAAGTTTTCCCAATTTTTTCGGACTGACTGACCTTCATTTCTTAAAGTAATGATGGCCACTCGTTTTTCTTTACTTAGCTGCTTTTTTCTTGCCTTAATACAAATTCTAACAGTCTATTCAGTAGGACTATCAGCTGTGTATCCACTTGACTTCTGCCCAACACAACTCATGATCCCAACCCCATTTATAAGGCAAGAAATCCCACTTATTAAACCTGACAGTGTACACCTGTGAAGTGAAAACCATTTCAGGTGACTACCTCTTGAAGCTCATCAAGAGAATGCCAAGAGTGTGCAAAGCAGTGGGTAAAGTCATACATGTGTAACACCCCAGAGTAGTGTTATACTCTGCGTAACCAGCTTCTATCTGTGTGCTACTCTCAAAATGTAATTCTGTGCATTAATGTCATCACCAGCATTAATATGTATTATATTCAATGTTATGCAACTGTTTCTCATGTAATGTACCTGGTGTACCAGCAGGTGTCAGTAAATACTATGGCAGATTCAGATGTAGTTTTACCAGAATGGTACGGTCCTTAGTCCATTCTGACCCCCTCTGCTGGAGAGAAGTTAAGTTCTTCCAACTTCCT
>ONZH01029881.1:0-13347 GCA_900303285.1 Rhinella marina | reverse complement strand
GCATCTAGTTTTGCTGTACTGATCTTATATAGGGGGATTCACAGTAAAATATCATTTTTGCAGATGACACTAAGGACACATTCACATTTGCGTTAATTACGGTTAGAGATCCGGCAGAGGATCTCAATCCGGAACTAACGGAGCGGTGACATTAAATACATCTGGATGCACAGTTTCGGCTTCTAACACATGGGGTTTTACCTCCTCTGTATGTCTTTTTTCTAGCCTTACAACCGATGTCACACTTTCCTCTCCTTTAGTCCTATAATACGGAAGATTCGGACGCAGTGCGCCGAACCCTTTGCGGCTTTCGAGCAATGTCTGAAACAGAACCAGGCCACAGTGGAAAACTGCTCCAAACACGTGACCGAATTTCTTCAATGTACTGAGAGCGTCAAGGTGTCTGAGCAGGTAATGTGTTACCATGTGTTACTGGTGTCACTGGGGAGATGCTTATTATAGTCACCCCCGTATTTCTCTCTTCACAGACACAGAACTGACCAAGAACACTGTGGACCCAGCGAAGACCTACTTCATAAGACTCTCATAGAGTTCCCAAGGCCACCGAACGCTCCTCTGTGTCATAGTCAACCTAAAAATGTACAGCAGCTTCTGAAATTGAATAGATAGAGGTGTTTGTTTTGTACTTTGTAGTATTTATGTACATTTTATGTTTCTTGTCTAGAGGACCTGTACCCGGTGAACGATCCTCTATAACAAGTCCTCCAAACCTGATTTGGGGGATCATGGCTCAGGGATAATCTGACCTTTTTTTTTCTTCCCCTTAGCGACCAATCATAGCTCAGCTTTTATTTCTTAAATTGCTATGGAGAAATGAACGCTGTGCCGTGATTGGTTGTAGGGGCAACAAGGGCAGCTTTTCTTAGACAGTTTTGATAATAAAGGCAGATTTCATTTTAAAGTGTCAATGTACATATCAAAAGTTTTGATCAGTGGGGGCTGAGACCCCCGCAATCTCCAGAATGAGGCAAGATTAGCACTCACTCAGCACGTTCTCTGTGCTCGCTGCAGTTAGAGTCGGGCTCCCTTTCTGTCCTGCAGCGAGCACAGAGAACGTGCTGAGAGTGCTAATCTTGCCTCATTCTGGAGATTGCGGGGGTCTCAGCCCTCACTGATCAAAACTTTTGATATGTACACGCAGAGAGAACACGCTAGGCGAGCGCTTCCCTCCCGCCGTCTCAGCGCTCAGACCCCCACTGATCAAAACTTTTATGAAAACTTTGCTTAAAGTACGGGAGCCCTTTAAGAAAGAAAAGCTGAGCTCTGATTGGTTGCTATGCCAGGTCTCCTTTTTCACAGTTGAGGTCTATTTGTTTTATTGATGTGATTTGGGGTACACACTGACAGTGACCCCATAACTGACAGATCTGCACACCCCTAGGAGGTATGACCGCTATTCAATTATCTAACTCTTTCACTGAGGTTCTGTGATATAAAGGAAACCCGTATTAAAGCGAAACTCTTCATGTATACCTCAGTATGGTGAGTGTAATCACCTGGCTCATGCTCTATGTAATGCAGCCTCCGTTCCGTTTACCATTTGGCACCCCTATTCACGCAGCGTCTTTTGTGTGGACAGAAAGCCTTGTACATGCGGATCTATGAGAGCGTCGCACAGGCTCCCATAGGAAAGAAGACTTGTGGTCCACACAGGTAGTGCGCCGGTCACCTGACCAAATAGCAGACTAAATGGAGGCTGCATTACAAAGGGCAGGGATCAGCAACCTTCGGCATTCCAGCTACAATCCAAACTCTTCCATCAGACCTCCAGATATAGAAGTGTGATTGATCACTCCACAGAAGGTGTTTCCACTGCACCATGGTCCAGTGATGAGGTGCTTTACACCCCTCCATCTGACGCCTGGCATTGTGCTTGGTGATGTAAGGTTTTCATGCAGCCGCTCCTCCATGGAAACCAATGTCATGAAGCTCCTGGCACAGAGATTTAGACTCTGCAGTTATGGAGTCAGCAGAGCGTTGGCGACGTCCTCAGCACTGGGTGATCCCCGCTGTATATTTTTATGTTGTCTCCACTTCATGGCTGAGGGTCCTAAGCACTTCCGTTTTACATTAACACCACTCACCATTGATGGTGGAATATCTAGGAGGGACAAAATTTTGGGAACTGACTTGTTGCAGAGATGGAATTTTATTACAGGACCACCACTCGAATTCAGGGAGCTCTTTATAACAAACCATTCTTTTATGAATGTCTGTGAAGGCAGACTGCATGGCCGGGGGATGGATGTTATACACCTGTGGTAATGGCAGACTGCATGGCTAGGGGATGGATTTTATACACCTGTGGTAATGGAACAGAATGAAACACCTGAATTCAATGACTAAGATGTGTGTGTCAATACTTATAGTGTATAACAGACCTGAAAGCGCTCATATGTCTCCTTATATCCTTACTGCATACAGTACATTCACACTCACTACACACATACATGTGTTAAACACACCAACGTGTTTAAAGGTGGCCCCTTAATATGGAGGATTGGGGCAGTGCAGATGTCGAGCTGCTGCTGTGTGTAGTATAGTTTAAAGCTAGCCATACACATTTATCTGTTGACGGACAAAATTCAGTCAGCACTCTTGGGGCTGTTTCACATGAGCGAGTCCATCGCGGGAATCATGCTCCATGTGTGAGTGTGATCCTCCATTCCGGACTTACAGAAGTGCACGGCATTATCATGATTTATAATACTGTGTGCCTCTGATTGATCTTAGGCCTCATGCACAAGGCCATTCCCCAGCCGTGCAGCCTGCAAACAGCAGGTCCACAATATAAGGGCACCAGCACTTGAATAGGTTCCCAATCTGGAAGGTACAGAACCCCACCAAGCACCAAGTGCTTCTGTGGGGTCTCCGTCTGTGCCTCTGCACCGCTAAAAACTAGGACATGTTCTATTTGTTTGCGGTGCGGACGGATCACGGACCCATCCATCTGCTGCAAATTGCAGTCCCCATTGCACAGAATGGCCGGCACACAATTGTGTCCATGAGACCTTACTTCCACAAGATCATACTGGAATGTGATTCCCACAGTCTACTTGCTCATGTGCTACAGCTCTAAGATCTACTGCACACAACAGTGTCCGTATTGCAGATCCACAAAACACGGATGCCAGCTGTGTGCATTGCGCAATTTGTGGAACGAAACGGGCCGTCCAAAACGGACAAGAATTGGACATGTTCTATTTTTTTTTTTTTGGGGGGGGGGGGTCCTCAAAACGGAGCAACGAATGTGGACAGCACACTGAGTGCTGCCTGCATCTTTTGCGGACCCATTGAAGTGAGTGGGCCCACATCAGCTCGGATGCGGACCAAAACAATCGACATGTGCATGAGGCCTTATCCACTGCAATCCTGTCGGAGAAGCAGCACTGACACATGCTGTGAGTTTCTTGTACAGAACTTGCTAATCTGTGTCTGTTCTTAGACTGTGCACAGAAGTTAAAGGCTATGTACATCTTTGGGGGCAATTTTTTTATTATTACATTTTGAGGTAAAAATATTTTTTATTACTCATTTTGAGGTAAAAATATATTTTTTTTAATAGGTCTTTATTAAAAATATGGAGCCCTTTTTCCTGTACAGAGCTGAGATGCTCTAGTAGCAGCCTCTGGATTTTCTCTTTTCCGCCAGTTGGGGAGCTGACGGGCTCCTTATCTCTGCTCTCTGACCTTATAAATACTCATTACAGCTGAGTTAAATAAGCTTTATGACCTCTCAGTAAATTAGAGATAAGGGTTATTAGATGAGCAGCACAATGTGAAAGTACCTGTCATACAACTAGAAAAACAGTTAACCCTTTGTGACAGAACAGCTCAATATTTTTAACCACTTCCCGTCCGCCCGTTGACTATAAACGTCCGGGAAGTGGTTATCTATCTCTGAATGGCCGTTTCTAAACGTCCATTCAGAGATAGCAGCTGCACGCTAATCGTGCAGCTGCACAGTGGGGTACCTGCTGTCAGTGACAGCAGGGTACCCCAAAGAGAAGGCAGGGACCGTTCCCAGGGGTCCCTGCCTTCTAGATCGCTGTATACACAGCGCTCAACGAGCGCTGTGTATACATATCAGGAAGTGTATACACGTGATCGCCGGGGCCGGGAGAGTGCAGGAGCTGCCGGGTCTCTCATAGACCCGATCAGCCCTGCACTGAGGCTGTACAGCATAGTATTATTAGTATTATGCTGTACAGCCTCTCTGGGAATGTATTTCCCCTGTAACTGGGGCTACTATGTCAGCCCCAGTTACAGGAGAAATCAAGTGTAAAAAAAATAAATAAATAAGTGAAGTTAAATGTCCTCCTGAGGTCTTGTATGACCTTATGGGGGACACAAAGTGTAAAAAAAAAAAAAAAAAAATAGAGTATTATAAAAAAAAATCACATATATATATAAAAAAAATAATTTCCCCCCAAATATTTCATTAAAAAAAGTTACAAATAAAAATAAATAAGATAGACATATTTGGTATCAACGCGTACGAAACGACCGGCTCTATAAAAATATCACATGATCTACCCCATCAAGTGAACTGCGTAAAAAAATCTAATAATAATTAAGCCAAAACAGCTTTTTTTGTAGCATCACCTACCAAAAAACATAATATTAAACATACAAAAAGTCGTATGCATCCCAAAATGGTAGCAATAAAAACGTCACCTCATCTCGCAAAAAATGAGCCCCCACACAAGATTATAGCCGAAAAATGGAAAAAAAATGGCTCTTAAAAAATTGCAACACAAAAACATGATTTTTCTTCTAAAAATGCTCTTATTGTGTAAAACGTAAAAAAATAAATAAAAAATAGACATATTTGGTATTGTTGCGTCTGTAACAACTGGCTCTACAAAAATATCACATGATCTACCCCATCAAGTGAACGGTGTAAAAAAAATATAGAAAAATGCCCCTAAACTGCTTTTTTTTTTAGTTAACCTCCCAAAAATTAGATTAAAAAGTGATCAGAAAGCCGGATGTACCCCAAAATGGTGCCAATAAAAAGCACAGCTTGTCCCGCAAAAAATAAGCCCTCACGCAGCTCAGTCCACCAAAAAATTTAAAAGTTATCACTCTTACAAACCATGACAAAAAATTCCATGTTAGAAAATGCAAATGCTGCTCCTCCCCTTCAGAGCCCTGGTGTATCCCCAAATAACGACCACATGTGGGGTGTTTCTGCAAACTGCAGAATCGGGGTAATAAATATTGAGTTTTGTTTTGTTGTTAACCCTTGATGTGTTACAGGAAAACATTATTAAAATGGAAAAGCTGCAAAAAAAGTGAAATTTTGAAATTTCACATCTATTTTGCTTTAATTCCTGTGGAATACTTAAATGCGCCATGCGCCATCTGTCTGCCCACTCCGTTTATGTGCAGCATTCGTGTACATATGCAAGGTTACAGTACTTCTCAGTGATGTTGGGGCTGCAAGGATGGCAGTTTGAGATTTGGGGCGATGGGACTCAAAAGATGTAAAGGACAGCCCCTTGGGCTGTTTTTGGAGGTAATTTACATATATATATATATATATATATATATATATATATATATACACACTCACCGGCCACTTTATTAGGTACACCATGCTAGTAACGGGTTGGACCCCCTTTTGCCTTCAGAACTGCCTCAATTCTTCGTGGCATAGATTCAACAAGGTGCTGGAAGCATTCCTCAGAGATTTTGGTCCATATTGACATGATGGCATCACACAGTTGCCGCAGATTTGTCGGCTGCACATCCATGATGCGAATCTCCCGTTCCACCACATCCCAAAGATGCTCTATTGGATTGAGATCTGGTGACTGTGGAGGCCATTTGAGTACAGTGAACTCATTGTCATGTTCAAGAAACCAGTCTGAGATGATTCCAGCTTTATGACATGGCGCATTATCCTGCTGAAAGTAGCCATCAGATGTTGGGTACATTGTGGTCATAAAGGGATGGACATGGTCAGCAACAATACTCAGGTAGGCTGTGACGTTGCAACGATGCTCAATTGGTACCAAGGGGCCCAAAGAGTGCCAAGAAAATATTCCTCACACCATGACACCACCACCACCAGCTTGAACCGTTGATACAAGGCAGGATGGATCCATGCTTTCATGTTGTTGACGCCAAATTCTGACCCTACCATGAATGTCGCAGCAGAAATCGAGACTCATCAGACCAGGCAACGTTTTTCCAATCTTCTACTGTCCAATTTCGATGAGCTTGTGCAAATTGTAGCCTCAGTTTCCTGTTCTTAGCTGAAAGGAGTGGCACCCGGTGTGGTCTTCTGCTGCTGTAGCCCATCTGCCTCAAAGTTCGACGTACTGTGCGTTCAGAGATGCTCTTCTGCCTACCTTGGTTGTAACGGGTGGCAATTTGAGTCACTGTTGCCTTTCTATCAGCTCGAACCAGTCTGCCCATTCTCCTCTGACCTCTGGCATCAACAAGGCATTTCCGCCTACAGAACTGCCGCTCACTGGATGTTTTTTCTTTTTCGGACCATTCTCTGTAAACCCTAGAGATGGTTGTGCGTGAAAATCCCAGTAGATCAGCAGTTTTCTGAAATACTCAGACCAGCCCTTCTGGCACCAACAACCATGCCACGTTCAAAGGCACTCAAATCACCTTTCTTCCCCATAGTGATGCTCGGTTTGAACTGCAGGAGATTGTCTTGACCATGTCTACATGCCTAAATGCACTGAGTTGCCGCCATGTGATTGGCTGATTAGAAATTAAGTGTTAACGAGCAGTTGGACAGGTGTACCTAATAAAGTGGCCGGTGAGTGTATATATATATATATATATATATATATATATATATATAATCAGTTTTCTGAAGCAACAAAATCCTTCATGTCAGTAACAAAGGTATTGCATGGACGTGCTCTGGAGAACTATCAGAACGTATAAACGTCTCTATAGGCATAATCCTGGTGACAGAATCCCTTTAATTAGACCAGGCTTAGTGAATATGAACCTGTTGTACTGATAGAAAACCACTAGAGGTCAGACTAATGCCAGTACGCCCAGTCTAATTTAGGAAGAGCTTGATAAATATTCGGCAAAAGACAGACAGGTGAAGCAAATACACCTGTCTAATGCCTCATTCACACGTCAGTATTTTGGTCAGTGATTTCCATCAGTGATTGTGGGCCAAAACCAGGTGCAGCTCTAAACAAAGAACAGGAGCAGATCTTTCCCTTAGGCCTCTTTCAGACGATCGTGTTTCACTGTACAGCGGCGGCCTCAGGAAGCGCATGGCGTCATAGCAACCAATGACGCCGTGCGCTCCCGTCCTCTGGGGGAGCACAGGCTGTGCTTCCGTATCGGGCCGTGAAACACGGTCGCCTGAAAGAGGCCTTATACTTTATATGTCTATGGAGGCTCCAATCCTGGTTTTAGCTCACAATCACTGATGGAAATCATTGACCAAAATACTGACGTGTGAAGGAGGCTTAATTGAAAGCCTAAAAACGTGCGAGATAAATGTGCCCCATTGTGTGTAGAGACAAGTAGTTGTAACATCATTCAGTGTGATAGGAAGGGAGCGTGCACTGGTTAGGGCTTATTCACACAGCTGTTTTTCTCGTCTGTTTTAAAAACTGACATCATATAGTCCCATACAAGTCACTGGGACTGTTCATACATATTTATTATGGATCAGGGTGCCCTATCCCAGAAACTTGTGTATGGAAGTGAGAAAAAAAAATTGAAGGCACCTGGAAGCCACCCGCATGCTTTCTGTTATTCACCTATCTGTTTTTTTGCTGCTGGAAAATTGGACACAGTTGTGTGAATAAGGTCTTAGGCTTTTTTTCATATCTACCTTGGAGTCTGTCATATTTGACAGGAAGAATAGAGGAGGATGCAGCGCTGTTCTTCCCATCAAAACTATGGAATCCCGACGGACCCCATAAGAAGTTAGTGGGGTCTGTCAGGCACCATTACTGTTCCATTGTGTGACTGATTAATCACGGTGTAATGGATTCCCTGTATCATGGAAAGCACAACACAGATGTGAACAGAGCCTTATCTCAATAAATGTTAGGTCTTTTGCTGTGGAGCAACTGAAAGAATTCTGAATCCTGACAGGAATGATCCTTTGCCATCGTCCCCTCTTAGGCTAGGGCTACACGGCGACAGTTGTCGCACGACAGCCATCGCAGCCCGATCCTGGAGTAATGGGGATCCCATAGAGATAAATGGGATGCTGTGGCAGTCGCAAGAAATCCATCCGTGTTGGATTTCTTGCAACTGCCGCGGCATCCCATTCATCTCTATGAGATCCCCGCTACTCACGGATCGGGCTGCGACTGTGGCCGTGTAGCCCTAGCCTTATAGTATGTGGGATTAGGGAAATTCTTAGGATATCTGTAATTAACTATCATTTTCTCTCGTTACTACAGGATATGTTGTTAGGATAGAGTAGTAGCCTGGCGCCAGCGTTTTCACAGCGGTAGCCGTATCTCAGCCGTATTTCTCACTCTTTCACTAATTCTACTGATGATGACCATATAAAAGGTATGAAAGTGCGTCTTTTACGTCATCTAATTTATGTTTCATTATGAAGCAGCAATTGAGTCAAGAATATTGAGCATTTCTGGAGGTGAGGTAAATTAGACATCGCCACTAGAGATGGGCAAATTTCCTGAAATTCGATCAATTTGGCCGTCAGATTTGATTCGGCCGAAATAAATTCAACCTGAGTTGAAAGTGCTCACCATGTCCTGAAAAGTCATGTATGACACTAAGATCTCCCAAGACTCTATCCAACTCCTTTCAAGCTCTTTAACGCCAGGGCAGTATTAATAATGCCAAAGTGACAGTGAACTATATGTCTATGGGTAAACGAATGGTCGACAGTGACAACAACCAGCCTGTTTAATAACACACTGTATTGTCTGAGTTATTATGCTTTTTAAGCTAAAAAAAAAAATTGTCCAAAAATGATTCCTTTTTGGGGGAAGATGTCTGCAGGTTTTATACATGTTAGTGTCAAGAGCGGCACGGTGGATCAGTGGTTAGACTGGTGCTTTGCAGCGCTGTGGTTATGAATCCAACCAAGGACAACATCTGCATGGAGTTTGTATGTTCTTCCCGTGTTTGTGCGGGTGTACCTAAGTCATACTGACAGTGAATTTATCCCCCCATTGGGGATAGCAAGAAATGATAATGCATACCTCCCAACTTTTGAAAAGAAGGAAGAGGGACACGATGGGCGTCGTGTGAAGCAGCAAATTTTTCCCACCCTAGGCCACGCCTCTAATTCTGCCCAAAACATAACTATACAATACACCTAATTCCACCCAGTCCCCTAAATGCCCCCACATAGTAATTATTCCCCCTTTATGTCACCTCACAGTATTTGTGCCCACATTGTGCCCCCTCACAATAGTTATACCCAGAGATGTGCCCCCTCACAGTGATATGCCCAGTGCTGTGCCCCTAACAGTGATATGCCAAGTGTTGTGCCCCCTCACAGTGATATGCCCAGTGCTGTGCCCCTTCACAATGATATTCCCAGCTGTGCACCCTTCACAGACATTTAAACAAAAAAATAAACCCTACATACTTACCTTGTTCCTCAAACAGCAACACCAACACCAGTCCACACACACTGAGCTACTAGCTGGTCCAGCCCCCTGTCCCACCCCCTGCCCAGACCTGCAGTGTAGAGCGCAGACAGGGGGCAGGAATGATGAAGCAAGGAGCTGACGGACGTCTCTTGCTTCATCACTACAGCCAGCTGTCTCAGCTTTCTATGGATGTAGGGACAGCTGCCAGAGAGCGGGACATACCTCCCCCGTACCGGAAGAGCCACTGCAATCAGGGACTGTCCTGCTGGACCTGGGATGATTGGGAGTCATGGATAGTGTCTAGGGTTGATGCGGACACTAGGATTGATGTGGGTTCGGATTGCTGTATCCTAAAGCAATTTTTTTTAAAAAAAACTATGTTAATAATATGGGCTCCCTCCTATTGTAAAATGTATGTCCTCCGCGGGGATCTTTCCGAAGTTTCTGCAAATATCACCAAACTTACTTTATTCGCATAAATTACTGTATTAGAATAGGAAGCTGAACTCCGCTTTGTTAATGAGGCATGAAGCCGAATTCAGCTTAGCATTTTGATACAGTAATTTGGAAGCGTTCCATTGAATTTTCTATGCGTCACAGAGTAGGGTTCCCAGCAGCAGTAGTACAGTGTGGAACACAATAGACAAGGCAGAAGACGTGCCGCTATGTGGGGGTAATAGTGGCGGCAACAGCAGCACAGTATTGATCACGATGGACTAGATCGGGAATGCGCTATTGCACAGGACTAGTGGTAGCTCCAGCAACAGCTCAGTATGGAGATGTGCGGCTCTCCAAGTGTAATAGTGTCGACAGTGTATGGTTTCCTGCCCACATGTTCCATTATTGACATCACAATGGTCTCTGATAAACTGAATTTCTTAGGCTGAGTTCACATCAGGGTTCAGCCTTTCCATTCTCCTGCTCCATCATAGAAGCAGAAGGACGGAAAGGACGTATTTGGGACATCACTGAGCTGAACGGAGCCTACGGACCCCATAGATTATAATGGGGTCCATTACGTTTCCGCTCAGAAGAAGATTTTTGAAGCGGAGACAAATATCCTGCGTGCACAACTTTTGTCTCCGCTCCAAAATCATCTTCTGAGCGGAAACCTAACGGACCCCATTATAGTCTATGGAGTCCGTAGGCTCCGTTCAGCTCAGGTATGTCCCGAATCCATCCTTTCCGTTCTCCTGCTCCTATAACAGAGCAGGAGAATGGAAAGACTGAACGCTGATGTGAACTCAGCCTTAAAGGCTATGTACACCTTTGAGGGCAATTTATTTTTACTATTGCATTGTACTTATTTTGAGCTAAAATCATTTTTTCAATTGGTATTTATTAAAAATATGGAGTCCTTATGGAGCGTTTTTTTTTCACACATCAGTTCTGCATTGCATGAAAGACACAGCATATTTCTTAGGCTACATTCACACGAATATGGTGTTAAAACATGCACACTGGCTCATGTGCGTTCCGCAATTTGCAGAGCCCACATGCCACCGCTATCATAGAAAATGCCTACTGCAATTGTGGACAAAAATGTTCTATTTTTTATTTGCGGGGCCGCGGCACGGAAGTACAGATGCGGACAGTACACGGTGTGCTGTCCGCATCTTTTGCGGCCCCATAGAAATGAATGCAAAATTGTGGTGCGGATGCGGACTCATTCATACGGTCGTGTGAATGTAGCCTTATTCAGCATTTTTCACGAAGCTCTGGCCCCATAGAAGTGAATGGGGCTTCAACTGATGGTTGCTAAGAGATGTTGTTTGTAAACCTTTAGTTTTTTATCATGCACGTGAAAAACACATTAAAAAACGCATTGCACCTGCACAAAAAAAAAGATGAACACAATTGCAGACAAAACTGACTGAGTACATTTTCAGCAGGCTTCCAAGACCTTTCTTCTGCATCTTAACCTTTCCTTCCAGTCCATCAGAATATTTTGGACTTTATTTATATCTTCAGTGCTGGCAGGAACAGAACCACTGAACTGGTTTGAGGACGTGATGGATTCAACACCTCAAAAGCACCAATGAATTGTTGTGCCAACTGGTGCAAGGGTACCCTGAATCTGATGGGTTTTTTTTTAGGAAAACCAGACCTTGACCTCCATAGAAAACTGAGGTGGAGTCCTATGCTTATGGTCAGCAGATTTCTTCTTACAAGCAGAGGTATTAAAGAGTTGTTTTTGTTCCTTGCCAGATCTGAGTGAGGTTCCTGATGGTAGAATTGGCTGCCATAACTCCGGAGGAGGTAGGTAACATAAGAAGCACCCTTAATTGATGGCCTTAAACTGTAAACTACCAGAAGACTCACTAGGCTGGTTATTTTAATAAAAGAAATTTGGATCAGCTCACCTCCATGCAGGTATGGTGCACGCGATCTGGGATGGCAACCCAGAACAATGCAGAAAAAACGTGGATAAATCCGACACCCAAATAAAAACAAATTCCTTTATTGAACATAGTAGAAAAATATTAAAACCCCTGTTGCTTACGCGTTTCGGGCATGAAAGTCCTTCCTCATAGCATATCATAGAAAATGATAAAAATGTATATACTGACAGGCATGCTGAAAAAGCAGTAACTCAGAAAATCTGGCATATTATGTTAATTTATGTTATCGAGTGCAGGATCCAGTATGGTGGGTGCACCGCCCACAGCCTTAAAAAACGTATTGCCGAACAACTCAAAAATCCGCAACTGAAAACCTGTCAGGTGCAGCTGCACATTATGGGAACAGCCACCAAGTGAACACGCAGACCTTGCAGGATAAAGCCATTGAAAGGGTTAATCAGCATGAGGCGACTGGATCCTCACAATGGGAAGCAGGTCTCCTAATGGAATGAACCTTAAAGGGGTTCTCCAGGAATTAAGAAAATGAAAATACTTTATTACTTTATAATAAATATATTCCAAAATACCTTTCATTGTGTATATTTTGGCTCGTTTTGTGTAAGGAGCAGTCAAAATGGGAAACACGATGGCCGACGTCCCACCAGTACACATAGAACCTGTCCTAATCACACAGCAGGAGAAGTTACTTCACAACACTGAGGTAAAGAGCTGCCTCATCCTCCTCTCTGCTCTGACTGTCAGGGATTATTATCCTGAATACAGATGATAAGATCTTTAGCTGAATCTCTGGGGAATTTAGTTCAGAAGAGACATGAAGTACAGAGAGGACGGACAGGACAGACAGTGGTAATGTGGGACTGTGGTAATGGAGACTGCAAACTCATCAGCCGCAGCTCACCCTCCTCTCACATCTCCTCATCTTCTCCATTCCCACAGAAATTCATCTGTATTCAGATCCAGTGGCGTAAGCTACCGGGGGGGGGGGGGGGCAGGGGGGGTGACGGCTCCGGGCCCCAGTGACTCAAGGGGCCCATAAAAATAAAAAATCTTACTTACCTGTTCTGCGCTTGCGGCTGCCCTCGGTCCGCGCTCTGCTCTCTTCCCCTGACGGCGCGCACTATGACCTGACGTTGCACGCAGCGTCAGGTCCATAGTGTGCGCGGGCCAGGGAAGAGAGCGGAGCGCGACTGGAGGGCAGCCGCACCGCAGAACAGGTAAGAGAGGTTTTTATTTTTTATCTTATGTGGCTTGGGTGGGCTGATCTGAGGTCTGATGGGGGGCACAATATGCAGATCTGAAGGTTTGATGGGGCACAATACGCTGATCTGAGTCTGGAGGCACATTAAGCTGGAGGGTCTGATGGGGGCACATTAAGCTGATCTG
>ONZH01029880.1:0-22095 GCA_900303285.1 Rhinella marina | reverse complement strand
CCATGTATATAAAATTATTTTGCAAGAGAACGCACATACAGGTGCCAATGAAAAAGGCCTATTTTTTTTATATTTCTAGTACAAAGCCGTGTACTAACAGTTCAGACGGTGTGTATTAACACCCAGCATATATAAAATTATTTGCAAGAGAACGCACAGTACAGGTGCCAATGAAAAGGCCCTAATTTTTTTATATTTCTAGGTACACAGCCGTGTACTAACAGTTCAGACGGTGTGTATTAACACCGACGTATATAAATTATTTTGCAAGAGAACGCACAGTACAGGTGCCAAATAAAAGGCCTATTTTTTTAATATTTCTAGGTAACAGCCGTGTACTAACAGTTCAGACGGTGTGTATTAACACCACATATATAAAATTATTTTGCAAGAGAACGCACAGTATAGGTGCCAAATGAAAAAAGGCCTATTTTTTTTATTTCTAGGTACACAGCCGGTGTACTACAGTTCAGACGGTGTGTATTAACACCACGTATATAAAATTATTTTGGCAAGAGAACCGCACAGTACAGGTGCCAAATAAAAGGCCTATTTTTTTAAATATTTCTAGGTACACAGCCGTTGTACTAACAGTTTCAGACGGTGTGGTATTAACACACGTATATAAAATTTATTTTGCAAGAAGAACGCACACGTACAGGTGCCAATGAAAAGGCCTATTTTTTTTTATATTTCTAGGTACACAAGCCATGTACTAACAGTTCAGACGGTGTGTATTAACACCACATATATAAAATTATTTTGCAAGAGAACGCACAGTACAGGTGCCAATGAAAAGGCCTATTTTTTTTATATTTCTAGGTACAACAGCCGTGTACTAAACAGTTCAGACGGTGTGTATTAACACCACGTATATAAAATTATTTTGCAAGAGAACGCACAGTACAGGTGCCAAAAAAAAGGCCTATTTTTTTAATATTTCTAGGTACATAGCTGTGTACTAACAGTTCAGACGGTGGGTATTAACACCACGTATATTAAATTTATTTTGCAAGAGAGCGCCACAGTACAGGTGCCAAAGAAAAGGCCTATTTTTTTTATATTTCTAGGTACACAGCCGTGTACTAACAGTTCAGACGGTGTGTATTAACACCACATATATAAAATTATTTTGCAAGAGAACGCACAGTACAGGTGCCAATGAAAAGGCCTATTTTTTTATATTTCTAGGTACACAGCCGTGTACTAACAGGTCAGACGGTGGGTATTTACACCTAGTATACAAAAAGGGTATTGCAGGCACACAGAACCCAGAACACTAGAGCCAAATAAACTGTATTTAAAAAAAAAAAGGTACACAGCCGTATACTGCCAGATCAGATGGTGCATATACACACTTGATATATAACAGGGTTTTGCAGCCAAAAAGAACGCAGAACAGTAGTGCCAAATATAGTTTGGTATGTAGCAGAGCACCTAATACACCACTAATGCCTCTCTCTGTCCCTACTCCAGCAGCTATCCCTGAATACAGCAGCCGTTCTCTGCAGAGTGTATATAGTAGTAAAGCTATCACTGTACTGCACTATAGTAGCCCTGATAAGGGCTTTTAATCACGCTCCTGCCTGTCCAACAGCTAAAACCTATCTCTCCCTTCTCCAGCCTCTGGCCCTGACTAAGTTCACGCAGCATATGCGAACGAGCAGGAAGAGCTGAGTTTTTATGATTCGAGATCACATGGTTTTTCCAGCCAATTCATGTAGACGCCGTTTTCGCGCTGCCAGCGTGCTCCGCGGGCCTGTCATACCCCCCTGCATGGTGATTGGTGGAAAAAGAGCGCCAGGGAAGGTGGGAGGGGAAACTAATTCTAAGTGCGCCATCGCCGTTATACTCGATTGAAATCGAGTATGCCGAATAGCGTAGTATTCGATCGAATACCGGCTCGATCGAACACTACTCGCTCATCTCTATTCACTAATAATGCTGCCAATGGCACAAAGGCATTTTTTTGCATGTGGACTTTTTCTCAATATACTTGTTGCAATTTTTTGCAATGAGCATTTAAGAACATCCTAAATTACACAAATTTACCTATGATCTATTGAATTGCTATAAGATCATTTCATTGCTGGAGACTTAACTACTGATGACCTTGATCAGGAATGATTGACAGAAATGACTCAATGGGGTTCTGTGATATTCTGAGAAGTGCTAGGAAGGGGTCATCATTTTGGAACTCTCTAACATCCTAAATGAAATAGGAGAGTAGTGGCTGATAGGTGACTGGCTAAGTGTGGCCATACACATTCAATATCTATCTGGCTGACTCCTACTGTATCTCTTCCGACTCCCTCCCAGTTCCCCCATACATATACATGTTTGGCTTGTCTGAATATGTATGTGTATTCAGTGAGGAGAGGGGAGAAAGCTGATGCCAGATACTTTAGGAGAAATAAATATCTTCATCTGTTGGGGGAAGAATTGGGAGCTCCCCAACAACGTTAGACTGTGGGACGAACCTACCATTCTCAGGCGGTTTGACCGACAATACCCTAATGTTTATGGAGCCTTGAAGACAAAGTTGTCCAAAAGGTAAAAGCTTATAAGTACTGTACCCATGTAATAATTGCTAAAAGGCAGAAGTGAAATTAAAAAAAATACTCTAAACACGATGGTGATCTTCTTAACAGAAAGTGCGTGTTTCGGGTTGACATTTGTTCCAAAATGCAGCATTTTTGTAGTTTCCCATACACTTTTTTGTATGGTTTATAAAGCATAAAAGTGTAAATATATAGTAAGATGTATCTGACTAAATAATCTACCTTAAAAACTTTAAAAAAAAACATAATTTTTATCCCGTTTTTATCCCCTTTTAATGATGTGGCCAGTTGTTTATTGTAAGTCAATAAAAAAACACACCACAATGATTTGTTTGAATATAAAAAAAGGCAACCAAAAACTGTTTATAAAAAATATAAATTTATTGTGCTTTTTGCAATCCAAAAAAAAAAACACTACAAAATGTGGTACTGTAGGAAGTAAGCCTTTTAGTGTGCCCTTGTTCATTTGTTCAATTTATTTTATTTTTGTACCTTATTGGTTATTTAAGTATATTTAAATTCATAGAGCTCAATGTCTTTCCACTCTGTATATTTCCATAGCTCCTGCGTTAAAAAGGTTCCCAAGTGAGTAAAACACAGTGTACACGTTAAAATGCCTGAAAAAATCACCCCTGAAGTTTGACATTTAATTAATGTTAATTGTAGAATAATTAACCTGCTTTTAACATAAATCTGCTTAGTAACAATAGTCACACTGGGTTTCCTGAATACAAAAAAAAAAAAAACTTTCTGAAGCTAAATAGTTTTGTTTCTTACAGTTTATAACTACAGGTAGAAAGATCTTACATCGTGGATATTTTTTTAATACAATAGTAAGAAAAATATAAAAAGAGCTATAACTAAGCTGAGCATTTCATCATGCCTGCAAGTCAAACCTTCACTTTGTTTGTTGCAAATTTAAAAGGTTTTTTGTTTCATATATATACACATTTTTTATATATACAGAGCTGGCAGAACTTCCTCCAGGAATTTTGCGTTCATCAATAGAAAGTTAAAGCTACACACATAAAAGGGTGAATTTTTATTGACAATGCTATAGTTGTAGTAATAAAAGTTGAATAATGCTATAATGTAGAGCATTATCAGTCGTAAAGTCTAGGCTCTGGGAAAAGGCTGCTGAGTACAGTATATTCCCTCATCACAATTCAAAATTTCTCTGCAGGAAGCCACTTCATTAAATAACTGGCCGAAAGCAGTCAAAAGCAAACCAAGTTGCTGAAAGCAGTATTTTCCTCACTGCAAGTCTGCAAGTGTCCGACTCTTGCTGACTTCCCAGACTTTTCTCCATCCCCCGGTTGGTCATTTTTAGGGGTTTTTTTTCCTGCTGAAATATGGTCAGAAAAGTCATGCTGTTGAGGCAAAAGCAAACAAAACCAGAGGATTAGGCATGCCCTACAGGACTGCATCAAGAAGAAACTAAAGATGTTAAACACCGAATTTGATAATGTCCCTAATTAAATTTTACAGTCAGCTAAAGCTCAAGGTATCAGGATGCAGAACATAAAATGCCTACATATATTTATTTTCCCTGTTACTCTTGATTTATTCATTTCTTGCCTCTAACTTGTGTTCTTTATGTGTATTTGAATTCTTCTGACTCCTTACCTGCTGTTTCCCAGATCAAAATCTATAAGCTAATTCCTTCACCTGTCTATGGAAAGACTAACATATTTAGAATCAACAGCCATGTATCACTGCCTATGCTACATTTTGGCAGATACATTTTAAAGCAAGTCTAGCTTGTGTAATAAAACACGGCTGCCGACGTCCCATGACACTTTGTTTTTCCAGTTCTTTTTCATCTGAAAGCCTAAATGCTGAGAAAACACAAACATGAAACGAAACATCATGAATGCAAAAATGCAGTTGTAGAGACAAATGGTGACAAGTGTCAGAAATGGTTTATTAATGAAGGCTTCTGATACCGAAACCCATGTAAATACAGTTGTTGAGTTACCACAGTGTAATTCTGTCATTGTACTAAAATACGGAAAGGAACATCCTTGGGTTCCTCAATGATTGCAGTAGGGAATGTTTGTTTGGATGCCGACCATGAAAGCAACAATATAATGAATGTAATGTTTTTTCTTTTCAAAGATTTATTCTCTGCTTTGAATAAAACCTACTTCTGAAAATAAAAACAGAGAAAATAGTGAGACTAATAGCTTCAAACTAGATAGATCTGAATTTTTAGGGGCTGTCAAAGCAAAGACATGCCAGTAGAATTCGTCAGAATGTCAAAACAGTGACAGTCTACTATAAATCCATTGGTCAGTAGATCAAGGCTTCAGGGCTTCTAGCAGTGGTGTACATAGAGAAGTAAGGGCCCCATAGCAAAGATTAAACCAGGCCCCCCACACAGGACAGAAGGGTTTCTGCCTAAACCCTTTTCAATGACCCTTGGGGCGTTTTTCTACTGTCTCGTTTGCTAAAAGTTGTTCCTTTAGAAGGTAGAGTCCTGACCAAGTTTTCACCTCTAGTAGAAGAGGGGATGATCCCAACTAAGACTGGACCTCCTCCTGCCCCAGGCCCCATAGCAGTCGCATGGTCTATAACTATGGTAGTTACGCTCCTGTCTTCTAGGAACTTCTAGGAACACTGTGCTATTTAGCCTCTGGGTGTCTGTGTGGACAGCCATGTACAGCCAGTGATTTGAAATGGGTCACAAATGGGTCTCAGAAGAAAACCAGGTAAGTCAATAGGAGAAAAAGTCTTATAGTTTGGCATGGGTAAAATTTTATTTAGCAATCAGTTTAGGTAACATCAGTGAAACCAATAGTTTTATATCTTGCCAAGGTCTATACTGAAGTAACACAAAATTCTCAATCTTGAAATAATTTTTTCCATCTTTATGATATAACTGGCATTTACTACTCTGGACTTTTGTTTTGCTTTTTTTAAAATTATTTGAGGATTGAGCTGACAAGTTAAAATTAAAAAAAGTAATTTTTAATTCTTACTACCAAAATATATTAAGAATAAGTGAATTAATTCCAGCAGTTTGGAATTCTATCTCTCTGAAAAAATTGGCAAATCAGACCCTAAACAAATTTCAACAGATTGATCTCTAATATATATAGATAATATATGATCCACCATTCGCAAAAGGTGATGTAACAGCTTATCTGCTCCCTCCTGATCTCTGAACAGGTCACAGAGCATGCCCAGAAAGGTCTCCCATAAAAGTTAATGAGGTCCCCTCCAGACCATTGTGTCTATGGCCTTCTAAATAGTGTTAAAGGGCATCTGTTAGCAGATTTGTACCTATGAAACTGGCTGACCTGTTATATGTGCACTTGGCAGCTGAAGACATCTGTGTTGGTCCCATGTTCATATGTGCCGGCATTGCTAAGAAAAATGATGTTTCAATATATGCAAATAAGCTTTTAAGAGCAACGGGGGCCTTGCTATTACACCTAGAGGCTCAGCTCTCTCTGTAACTGCTGCACCCTCAGCACTTTGATTGACAGGCCTAGGAAGAGTAAACAACATCACATCTGACCCTATCAAAATGCAGAGGGCACGGCAGTACCAGAGAGAGCAGAGCCTCTAGGTGTAATGGCAACACCTCTGTTGCTCCTAGTGGCTAATTTGCATATATTAAAACTTCATCTTTCTGGCAATGCAGGCACATATAAACATGGCACCAACACAGATGCCATTAGCTACCAAGTGTACATATAACAGGTCAGCCAGTTTCATAGGTACAAATCTACTGACAGATGCCCTTTAAGAACAGGTCAGGCAAAACGGCAGTCCCCATAATCATGTTTATGAAATAGATTAGAATTTTTTAAAAAATCCACAATCGAAAAATAAAAAATTAGAAAGAAAAATATATGGGTTGCTATCTGGTTTTATCTGACAGAAAACAAAAGACAATTTTGGTGATACATTCCCTTTAAGTTGGAATTAGAAGTAATGGTTATTGTTAAAAATCTCAACATTCACAAATATTATTGATAATAATTTGATCTGATTTTAAAAGGTATCCATTCACACCTATGGAATCTTCTTACTGTTTGAAGATCAGACAATTGCTATCTTTATTGATTCAGATGCATAATGTGATTGTCATAATGAGGGTCTTGATGAAGGAATAATTTGGCTAATTTGTCCCTAGGGGGCTGGATTTTACCCTCCTCTCTTTCCCTTCGTCATAATGAGTCACTTTTCATTGTCACATGTTAAAGAGAATAATCTGCTAATGTGTTACATCACTGTGTGTAAGGTCCCAGAAGGGCTATAGTGTCAGTGAATGAATGAATGAAAAAGATTATAAAACATGAACAATTTTCTCTATGCAGCCTTATCACAATGATAATAACATTATCATATTGACACAGTTACCGTCTGGGGAAACACATGCTATTGGAGTGATTGACAAGCTGGAAGTGACATTTTTCAGTATTGAACACAATCCGGCAATGTTCAGTTCTATTATTCCATCATATTATTCAAGTGGTTCACTATATCTGTATATATTACCTCTACTTCATAATCATCCACTGAGTTTTATGTTTCATCACTTTTTAAAGGCAATAGATGGGCTAACGAATGACTGAATACATATATTTAGTTGTCGTTGAACATTAAGATAAGTGGATTCTTAATGTAAATATGAATGTAATATGACATATTAGATGTTATTGTCACCGTACATCAAAGTTCCCTGCTAGATCAATCTATTGATGCAAACTCTCATTAAGCAATGCATTCTGCGAAGGATCTGCTTTTCCATGTTATAGTCTACATTGTCCACGTGACCCACATCTCAGCAGGACTCATTTGTCTAAATACTATGCAACACTTTTCATATTTTTCATACAGTCTTGTTTAGAAAACTGAGATGACCCAAGGGCTTACAGTACAGTCTGTACAGTACATGGGGCCCATGGTGAGACAGGTCCAGCGCTCATTGATCTCTCCATCATTACTAAGTGGTAACAAACTATGTGTCACGACAGGGAAACAAGGGATAGTGTGCCCTGTCTGAACCCCACCTCTTTCCCTGCCTACTTACAGTAGATGCCCTAGGCGGCAAAACCGTAACTTGGAGACAGTCCCTATGCTGAGTACATGCACAGGGAAGGGAAGGGAAGGGAACACAGGGAAAGACGAACACAGACAGAACAAACACAATAGCAGAATAGTCAGCAAGCCAAGTCAAGAACAGGAGGTCACGTCAAATACCGAGGGGAATCACAAAAGCGTAGTCTAAGTCCGAAGCCAAAATCCAATATACCAATAATCAACAGCAAGGTCCAACACACAGCACTGATCTCAGAAGACTAATCACAGGCATCTGAGTGAGGCAGTTGCCATCTTTAAATAGCCCGCCCAGGATCATGTGATGTGGCCAGCATCACATGACCTGAGGCGGAGCAAGCTGTCCAAACAATATGTAAAGTAGCCATGTGGTGTGATCAGCACCACATGGCTAAACCCAAACAGAGAATTAACTCATGAAGTGCTGGCTGACAAGACCAGCACTTCAATTCCTTATTGCTCGTCTCTAGGGGGGCGGAGAGGTCCAGCGATGTCGTGCAGAGGGAGCGCGACGCCAACCTCGCGTGACAGTACCCCCCCTTCACGAGGGGCCACCGGACCCTTACCAGCGGGAGCAGGCTTATCGGGATGCTGCAGATGGAACTTTCAGATGAGCGAGTCTGCATGCATCCTGGTCAACGGTACCCAAGACCTGTCCTCAGGACCGAACCCCTTCCAATGTACGAGGTACTGGAAGGAATTCCGGACCCTTCTCACATCCACAATTCTGGCAATCTCATGCTCCATTTGTCCTGCTACCTCAACCGGAGGAGGAGACTGTTCCTCAGGACCAACGGGAGCAACATAACGTTTGAGCAAAGACACATGAAAAACATTATGAACACGAAGGGAGTCGGGTAAACATAACCTAAAAGAAACCGGATTGATCACCTTGGTGATCCTGTAAGGACCAATGAAGCGAGGTGCAAACTTGTAGGATGGTACCCTCATGTTGAGATTTTTAGTCGATAACCATACCTTATCCCCAACCTTAAAATTCACACCCTTAGAACGTTTTCTATCAGCCTTAGCTTTTTGAACTCCTTGGGCCTTTTCCAGGTTCGACTGAACCTGTGCCCAAACTGTGCACAGTTCTTGAGAAAAATCATTGACCTCTGGGACAACCGACGCAGATGGGGAACAGGAGCCAAAGCGTGGATGAAAACCCATATTGCAGAAAAACGGCGACATCCCAGAGGATGAATTAACACGATTATTAATTGCAAATTCAGCCAGAGACAGGAATCTGGCCCACACTTGCTGGTTATCAGAAACATAACATCTGAGATATTGCTCAACGGATTGGTTAAGACGTTCAGTCTGACCATTGGTCTGTGGATGAAAGGCTGATGAAAAGGACAAAGAGATACCAATCTTATTACAGAACGCCCTCCAGAACCTAGACACAAACTGTACTCCCCTATCAGAAACGATATTCTCAGGAACACCATGCAGTTTGACAATATTATCAATGAACACGGACGCCAAGACCTTCGCAGAGGGTAATTTACACAAAGGAATAAAATGACACATTTTGCTGAATCTGTCAACCACCACAAATATCACGGTTTTACCCTCAGAGCACGGCAAATCCGTGATAAAGTCCATGGACAGATGTGACCAAGGTCTACTAGGTATGGATGTAACTCACCCATAGGTCGTGTCTTGGAATTCTTGGACCTGGCACAAGTGTTACACGCAGTTACAAAAGCCTGAACATCTCTGGAAATTGACGGCCACCAATACTGCCTAGAGACCAACTCCTTGGTGGCATTGATGCCAGGATGTCCACACAAAACAGAATTATGGCACTCACCCAGCAGTCGCAACCGCAAATGAGCCGGCACAAACAATTTGTCAATTGGGGGTACCAATAGGAGCAAGATGTTGTCCTGCCGAGATTTCAGAAGCGAGGTCAGATGAGGTAGCGGCCACGATGATATCAGCTGGCAGGATGGGCTCAGGAGGGACGTCAGGAGGCTGATACGCCTGGAAACTTCGGGATAAGGCATCGGCCTTAACGTTCTTGCTCCCGGGTCTGAAGGTAACACAAAAATCAAAACGAGTAAAGAACAAAGCCCACCTCGCCTGTCTAGGATTCAATCGCTTAGCCGATTCTAGAAACATTAAATTCTTATGATCCGTGAGGACCGTAATGCGGTGAAATGCCCCTTCTAAAAAATGACGCAATTCCTCAAATGCCCACTTGATTGCAAGTAACTCCCTATTCCCAATATCATAATTCCTCTCGGCAGGAGAGAACTTCCGGGAGAAGAAGGCGCATGGCATAAGATTAGTTAAGGTGGAAGACCCCTGGGACAGTACAGCCCCCACACCATCCTCAGACGCATCCACCTCAACTACAAAAGGCTTACTTTGATCAGGCTGGACCAACACAGGAGCATTAATAAAACACTGCTTTAACCTTTCAAAGGCCTCAATAGCTGCAGGGGGCCAATTGACCAGATCAGCCCCCTTGCGAGTCAAATCCGTAATGGGTTTGGCTACCACAGAAAAAGTTTTGACAAATTTACGATAAAAATTAGCAAACCCCAGAAATCGCTGGAGCGCCTTCAAAGAGGAAGGTCGCACCCAATCCACAATGGCCTGTACTTTAACTGGATCCATTTTGAAAGAAAAAGGGGTGAGAATGTATCCCAAAAAGGCCACTTCCTGAACACCAAAGGTACACTTTTCCCCTTTAACGAACAACTTGTTTTCACGCAACACCTCCAGCACTTGCCTGGTGTGAGATACGTGACTCTCCCAGTCTGCAGAAAAAATCAGGATGTCATCAATATAGACAATTACAAATTTCCCAATAAATGGTCTAAAAATGTCATTGACAAAGTTTTGGAAAATTGCCGGAGCGTTACTTAACCCAAAAGGCATTACCAAGTACTCATAATGACCCTCCGGGGTATTAAAAGCAGTTTTCCATTCGTCCCCCTCACGAATCCTGATTAGGTTGTATGCCCCCTTCAAATCCAGCTTGGTGAACCAACAGGCCCCCTGGACCTGATTCAGCAAGTCAGGAATAAGGGGCAACGGGTATCTGTTTTTAACAGTGATTTTATTGAGCTCCCTGTAATCAATACAGGGCCTCAATCCTCCATCCCTTTTACCAACAAAGAAAAAACCTGCCCCCATGGGAGAAACTGAAGGCCGCATGTGACCCTTGGCCAGACTCTCTTTGAGATAATCCCTCATGGACTGACGTTCAGGAGTAGAGAGATTATAAATGCTACCTTTGGGATATTTGGATCCCTCAATAAGGTCGATGGCGCAATCATATTGCCGGTGAGGAGGGAGGAACTCAGTCTCGGACATGGAAAAAACGTCCGAAAAATCTCCGATATACTTGGGCAAGGAAAGAGACTCAGTGGTACCTCCAAACAGCAATACTGATCTACAACATTTGTCACAATTCATTCCCCATTTTTCCAATTCACCTACCGACCAGTTGATCACAGGGTTGTGGTCCTGTAACCATGGCAGACCTAAAACAAGGTCGGCAGGTAAATCCTTTAATACAAGGAAGGAACAAGTCTCGGTATGGGTAATTCCTACAGTTAATACAACCTCAGGAGTACAAAACTCCACTCTCCCATTATTCAATGGAGTGGAATCCAGTGCGATAATTTGAATTACCTCCCTTAAAGGAATTATAGGCACACCAACAGATTGCACAAAATCATAATTAATAAAATTAGCAGCAGAACCTGAATCCACAAATGCTTCACCGGACCTCTTGAATTGGTTATAAGAAATGGAAATAGGTAACAAGATTTTCTTTCTTACCACCGCAGGGGGTACCTTACTTCCAGGAACAGACCTTTTTGAGAGCAGAAGTCTCGGACACTGCTGGAGCAAGTGGTTCATCTCACCGCAGTAAAAACAGGCCCCTCTCAGGCGTCTCTGATCCCTCATAGTAACTCCCAACTGCATAGGCTCCTCCTGGACCTTGATAGGAGACGGGCTCTGAAGAGTAACTTCGGACAACACGGCAACTTGAGGGGCAACAGAACGTTCCTTTTGTCTCTCCCTAAACCGTCGGTCAAGTTTGATAACTAAGGTCATAGTCGCCTCTAAGGTGTCAGGAGTAGGATAACTAACTAGTAAATCCTTCAGATGGTCAGACAGTCCCACCCTAAACTGGCTTCTCAAAGCAGGGTCATTCCATTTAGAGGACACACACCATTTTCTGAACTCAGCACAGTAATCCTCAACTGCACGGTTACCCTGCCGAATGTCTCTGAGCTGAGTTTCAGCTACAGCGGCCAAGTCAGGTTCTTCATATAAAAGACCTAGGGCCCGGAAAAAAGCCTCCACAGACAATAGACAAGGGGAGTCAGGTGGCAATGAGAAAGCCCACTCCTGCGGATCACCTTGCAGCAAGGAAATAATTATTCCTACCCGCTGCTGCTCAGAACCCGAGGAGTGTGAGCGTAAACGGAAATAGAATTTACAACTTTCCTTAAAGGAACGGAAAGTCCTTCAGTCCCCAGAAAACCGATCGGGCAATTTTACATGGGGTTCAATATTGGGGTTTGGCATGGAGGGAACGACTGCAGGTGCTGTCCGCAGCTGCTCCTGATGTTGGAGTCTCTCGGCCAAATCCTGGATCATCTGAGCCATGTTACTCATCTGGTCCGTGAGTACTCGCAACGGCTCCATTAGGTACGGCCTGTGATTCTGTCACGACAGGGAAACAAGGGATAGTGTGCCCTGTCTGAACCCCACCTCTTTCCCTGCCTACTTACAGTAGATGCCCTAGGCGGCAAAACCGTAACTTGGAGACAGTCCCTATGCTGAGTACATGCACAGGGAAGGGAAGGGAACACAGGGAAAGACGAACACAGACAGAACAAACACAATAGCAGAATAGTCAGCAAGCCAAATCAAGAACAGGAGGTCACGTCAAATACCGAGGGGAATCACAAAAGCGTAGTCTAAGTCCGAAGCCAAAATCCAATATACCAATAATCAACAGCAAGGTCCAACACACAGCACTGATCTCAGAAGACTAATCACAGGCATCTGAGTGAGGCAGTTGCCATCTTTAAATAGCCCGCCCAGGATCATGTGATGTGGCCAGCATCACATGACCTGAGGCGGAGCAAGCTGTCCAAACAATATGTAAAGTAGCCATGTGGTGTGATCAGCACCACATGGCTAAACCCAAACAGAGAATTAACTCATGAAGTGCTGGCTGACAAGACCAGCACTTCAATTCCTTATTGCTCGTCTCTAGGGGGGCGGAAAGGTCCGGCGATGTCGTGCAGAGGGAGCGCGACGCCGACCTCGCGTGACACTATGCAAGGGTTCTCTCCAGAAAAATTGTGCTGTTACCAAACAAGTGGATCAAGAATTGGCCTCAAGATTATGAAAATTCTATGCTCTTCTTTCATAGGTGCAAAAACCAAAGGGCCAATCTGATGTTTGCAGTAGGGCCCCTACTCTTCTATGTATACCACTAGTGAGAGTATGAAAGGTCTTTTTTGGAATGTTTAATACTGATCACCTACAGTGCCTTGCGAAAGTATTCGCCCCCCGAACTTTTCAACCTTTTGCCACATTTCAGGCTTCAAACAAAAAGATATAACTTTCATATATAATTTTTGGTGAAGAATCAAAAAAGTTGGTCACAATTGTGAAGTGGAACAAAATTTATTGGATCATTTAAACTTTTTTTGTAATAATAAAACTGAAAAGTTGGGCGTGCAAAATTATTCGGCCCATTTACTTTCAGTTCAGAAAACTCACTCCAGAAGTTCACTGAGGATCTCTGAATGATCCAATGTTGTCCTAAATAACTGATGAAGATAAATAGAATCCACCTGTGTGTAATCAAGTCTCCGTATAAATGCACCTGCTCTGTGATAGTCTCAGGGTTCTGTTTAAAGCACAGAGAGCATCATGAAGACCAAGGAACACACCAGGCAGGTCCGTGATACTGTTGTGGATAAGTTTAACGCTGGATTTGGATACCAAAAGATTTCCCAAACTTTAAACATCCCAAGGAGCACTCTGCAAGCGATCATATTGAAATGGAAGGAGTACCAGGCCACTGCAAATATTCCAAGACCCGGCCGTCCCTCTAAACTTTCATCTCAAACAAGGAGAAGACTGATCAGAGATGCAGCCAAGAGACCCATGATCACTCTAGATGAACTGCAGAGATCTACAGCTGAGTTGGGAGAGTCTGTCCATAGGACAACAATCAGTTGAACGCTTCACAAATCTGGCCTTTATGGAAGAGTGGCAAGAAGAAAGCCATTTCTCAAAGATATCCATAAAAAGTCTTGTTTACAGTTTGCCACAAGCCACCTGGGAGACACACCAAACATGTGGAAGAAGGTGCTCTGGTCAGATGAAACCAAAATCAATCTTTTTGGAAACAATGCAAAACGATATGTTTGGCGTAAAAGCAACACAGCTCATCACCCTGAACACACCATCCCCACTGTCAAACATGGTGGTGGCAGCATCATGGTTTGGGCCTGCTTTTCATTAGCAGGGACAGGGAATATGGTTAAAATTGATGGGAAGATGGATGGAGCCAAGTACAGGACCATTCCGGATGAAGACCTGTTGGAGTCTGCAAAAGACCTGAGACTAGGATGGAGATTTATCTTCCAACAAGACAGTGATCCCAAACATAAAGCAAAATCTACAGTGGAATGGTTAAAAAATAAACGTATCCAGGTCTTAGAATGGCCAAGTCAAAGTCCAGACCTGAATCCAATTGAGAATACGTGGAAAGAGCTGAAAACTGCTGTTCACAAACGCTCTCCATCCAACCTCAAAGAGCTCGAGGTGTTTTGCAAGGAAGAATGGGCAAGAATTTCAGTCTGTAGATGTGCAAAAATGATAGAGACATACCCCAAGCGACTTGCAGCTGTAATCGCAGCAAAAGGTGGCACAAAAAAGTATTAATGCAAGGGGGATGAATAATTTTGCACGCCCCACTTTTCAGTTTTATTATTACAAAAAAGTTTTGCTCCACTTCACAATTGTGATCCACAAGTTGTTGATACTTCCCCAAAAATTTAAAATGTTATATCTTTTTGTTTGAAGCCTGAAATGTGGCAAAAGGTTGAAAGGTTCCAGGGGGCCAAATACTTTCGCAAGGCACTGTATTCTCAATAGTGATGAGCGAACCTATGGAAGTTCTGGTTCGCTGGGTTTGGCCAAACTTCAGGTCAAAATTGGGGTTCGAGACTCGAACCGAACCGGAACCCCATTGAAGTCAACGGGGATCCAAACTTCACTTTATTATTTTCCGTTATAACATGGTTATTTTGGAAAATAACATAATACTTAAGTTGGAATGCAAAAGGGACACCTTTAGAGGCATTCCATCATAATAGAAGTTTTAGTTACCATAGCGGATCTGCCCATAGACTTCTATTATGACGGAATGCAAAATGGTTTCTGTTTTGATTTCATTCATAATAGAAATCTATGGGCAGCATAACAGATCCGTACTGGTTTTTGTTATGCAGGACAGGACTCCTGTGTAAAGGAAACCAGGAAGGATCCGTTATGCTGCCTGTAGACTTGTATTATGACGAAATGCAAAAGGGAAACCTTTAAGAGGTATTTCGTTTTGTATTTGGTCATATTAGAAGTCCATGGGTAGCAGGCAGCATAACGAATCTGTTATGCTCCCATAGACTTCTATTATGATGAATGCAAAATGGAATGTCTCTGGGTGTCTCTTTTGCATGCCGTCTTAAGTATTATGTTATTTTCCGATATAACCATGTTATAACGGAAAATAATAAAGTAATTCATAAATTGCCGGAACCCAGACTTCAGTGAAAAAGTCTGAGTCGGGGTACCCGAACTCGCAAAGTTTGGTACAAAGTTAATTCCTAATCCTCATGATAGGTCTTCAGTATGTGATCGGTGAGGGTTCGACTACTGGCAATCCCACCGATCAGGCATTTGAAGACTCTTTCAAGGCTACAATGCCAAGAATACTACAATCCAATGGATGGAGCTGTGCTTGGTAAGCTGCTATGAGGCCGCAGCACTCAAACAGCTTATTGGCAGGAGTGCCTTGAGTCGGACCCCCACTGATCACATACTGATGATCTTTCCTGAGAACAGGTGATCAGTATTACATATATGGACACTCTCTTTATTCCTTTTTGACCATAGACAGAAACTAAAGTAAATAAGTCACAGTGGCAAAAGGGCATCCCAAAATTAGTTATAAAATGCACAGAAAATAAAATATAACAACATAATATTACATTTTTACAATATTAGCACAATACACACTATATACTGTAAAATAAATGCCATTATTTTTACAGTATATACCATCCAAAGCGTATGATACATTTCCGAAAATTCTGCCATCTACAGAGTATTTCTTCTTTTTATTTTTTATTTCTTGTGGTAATCCCCTTCTTTGTTTGTCTCCCAGCAGGACACTAAATCTTAAGAAGACTTAATCCTCACTTTAAAATCACCTCTGTGATTAACTCTTCAGTACCTAAGTTAAATTGCAAATCGCAAGAGTGGCAAGCAAAAATAAATCGATGCTGCAGAACCGCAAATAAAAATTGCATACAAATAATGTGTTGATATACAAATGCCGTAATTCTTCACAGTCATTTGGCAGGTTATTATTCTGTCTGATTAGCTGAAGTAACAGTTGTTAAATCCTAGGAATGCATTTGTTGAAAAAATGACATTCAGAAGAGGGAAAAATGTCCATTGGGAATAATAAAAGAAAATTCTGTTACAGGAAAGAATGTGAAGTACTGTACATAAATAGTGTATACAGCCAAAGCCCTGTCGAGGTGAGATGATACATGTGATGTACTCACAGGTGTCAATTTGGAAAACCTGATAAACAGCCCACGGCAGGCACTTTTGTAGGGACAGAAAAATTATCCCCTTATGGACATCCCTCATACATGTGCGGAGGATGTCTGCACTTTAACGATGGCACCCACCTTGGAGCGGAGCAGGCCCCATAGCCACTAAGTTCCTACTGTTTTACACAGAAGAAATTCGGAGGCAATGTTTGCAATCGGCACCAACATTCATAGTTAATCCGTTCTGTTAGTCATATTGTTATTGTGCCTCAGTATTAAAGGAAGGTATAATATATTGCCGTGTGCATCACTATCAAGTGTACCGACATTCGTAATAAATCTGTTCTGTTACTGATACAGTTACTGTGCTTCACTATTAAAGGCAGGTGCAATATATTGTTGTGTGCATCACTATCAAGTGCACTGACATTCATAATAAATCTGTTGTTAGTGATACAGTTGTTAAACACTATGGCCAACAGACAGTTGCCTGTTTCTTCCAAAGGAAATGAAAAAGGCAAAAATGATTATATAGACAGCACATATAGCAGCAGAAGAAGGGGGGTTGGTAGTATCCGTAGCAACAGGCCATAGCTTACACTGTTATCCGATGGTTGTGTTTTGACCAACAATCCAGCTGTACTGGAATGGTTGACTTGCTCTCCCTGCACTCTCCCTGCACTCTCCCTGCACTCTCCCTGCACTCTCCCTGCACTCTCCCTTTCCAATATCATTCTATTAATTATTTTCACCAACACTGTCCCTAGCTCATGAGCGCCTGCCACATCTCTCTATATGCTCAACTAAAAGGACAATAGCGGAGACTGTGCAGGATGAGGGTTTCATAGGGCGGTGACATCAAAGGGGCTGTTACTTGCAGATGGGCTGGCTGCATGGCATTATGGGTGATCTTGCATTCCTGCACTTGTCTCTATACTTAGTACCTACCTATACTTAATAACACGTGCAGCTACCATTTTAGGAAAACCTGATTCGTTACCATGAAGCATGCAAAAGTTTGCATTCATTTAGAATCAAAGTTTTCCTAAATTTCAGACCAAATTCTGCTTTGAATGCTTCGCTTTGCTAAACACTAACTACAACATTTCTTATATTCACCTATACTAACCATTTATGGGGGGAAATTGAAATGCAGTTACTCTTTAAGTGGTCAGATAGGTTAATTTATGAATGAAATTTTTAAATAAAACGGAATGATTGTGTTTCCAGCTTGTATATATATGAGGTTCAGATGCACCTCATAAATGCAAATTTACATCCAAGTATATATTTCCAGCACACTAGGGACCCAATCCAAGAGTATTTTAAACCCAGGCAGATTGAGATGTTGCTGAGTGAGTCCAGCAATTTATTCTAGCCATCTGTAGCTGTGTAAACACAAGGTTTCTTACCAAATGTTTTATAGATTTTAGGTGCAACAAAGTAATTCTCTTGTAGCTTATAAAGGGCATTAATTTCTTTACAGAGTTGCACAATGAGCGATTAAAAGAAGACTAATTGTGGTGTAATGTCAACATATTAGCAACACCAAAAAGGCTAATTCCCTATTTATATTAGAATATTACATTTTATTTGGTTCACGTTATTTGCAGTTTCATATAGAATGGTTATCAATAGATTAACAATGAAGCATTGTATAAAAATGTACGTATAGTGAGAAGTTTCTATGTGCAAAAAAAGTGAGACTTCCATTATGGACAAGAAGAAAAAATTGATACAGGTGGATTCACATATTTCATTTTTTGACACATTTTTCTGCTTTTTTTTTTTTTAATGGCAAAACTCATTTCTAAAAGCCCGTAGTGAAATATAAAATAAACTGCAATACAGTTTTATTCTTTGAGGCACTTTTCTTCATATTTGGTGCCTTTTTTGGGTCCATATTAGAGGTGAGAAAATCAATTCTAGTGCTTAGCGACTCAAATCTGATGAAGTGGAATTTAATCCGACGTTTTGGGAAAAATTTGATTCGCACAAAAGTCAAATTTCCTGGTAAAAATCATTTTTTTTCTAAAATGGTGGCTACACATGTTACAAAGTGAACGTAAGAAGCCCAGGAACGCAAGGTCACCCATAATGCCATGCAGACAGCCAATCAGCAGCTAGCCAGCCCCTTTGATGTCATAGCCCTATAAAGCCCTCATCCCACCCAGTCTCCACCATTTCACTGTGAACTGAGAATTGAGAGAGATGTGACAAGCACTAAGGACAGTGATTAAAGGGAACCTGTCATCAACTTTATGCTGTCCATACTAACAGCAGAATAAAGTAGAGACAGGTCAGTGGATTTCAGTGGTCTGTCATTTAGTTAAAAGTTAGTGGTTGCCAAGAACCAACATCACAAACATTGCAGATTGGGCCTGGAAAAGAGTCCTGGCCACCTGAGAAGAGACATGGTTATTCATGAATTCTTGCTCTCCTGCCACACCTGCTGATGATTTTACAGTCTTATACCTAGTTTTCTCCCTTTCTGTCTAGGAGAGAACTGCCAAACATGAGCCGGTGGATGAGAGTGCAGGAGATTATGAATAACCATGACTCTTCTCAGGTAGATATGACTCTTTTCAAGGCTTGGGATGCAATGATTATGATGCTGGTTCTCGGCAACCACTTATTTTTAGCTCATGAGTGACACACCGCTGAAATCAGCATTTCTGTCACTACTTCATGCTGTCCTCAGTGAGGTCAGCATAAAGTTGATGACAAGTTCCCTTTAAGTCAGCCTTTAATTGTAAAATATTGAATAGGAAGAGTTCAGGGACAGTGCTGGGACAATGTAGGGGATCATAGGGAGACTTTTTTTCACAGTGTACGGAGAACATAGGGATAGCATAGGGAGAGAGAAGGGACTAAATGAGCAGTGCCCCCCTTGTTTAATAGAGCAATTCTATTACACCTTGATTCTCTAATTGGGGTTAAAAAGCAGTCTAATACTACTGCTATTGGAGTGTTCACATTGTGTTATAGATAAGAAATTCTATATTGCCTTGAATATGTAATTAGGGTGAAAAAGCGGTCTAATACTTCTGCTATTGTTGTGTCCACATTGTGTTATGCTAAGTAATTCTATAAGGTCTTGATTCTGTAATAGGGGTTAAAAAGAACTCTGTTTTTATAGTTATTTGGTTTTCCACCTTGTTTTATACATTTTATTGTAATTCTATTAGGACTTGATTCTATAATTGGGTTGAAAAAGTGGTCTAATACTGCTGCTATTAGGGTGTCCACATTGATTTATACATAAATAATTTTATAACTAGAGATGAGCGAGCATACTCGTCCGAGCTTGGTGCTCGTTCGAGTATTACGGTACTCGTAAGTGCTCGCTGCTCGGTCGAGTATCTCGCCATGCTCGAGGAAATGGCAACTTCCGCATCGTGCTTTTTTGGCGCCTATAAACTCAGCCAATCAAAATCCAGGAGACTCTGCGGTACACCCAGCATCACGTGGGGCCCTTACATGTCGATAGCAGAGGTTGGCTGGCCTGATCAGGTGACCCTGGAATATACTACTGACTGGCCACGGTGCTCGGCTCAGATGCCGTCTGGATGTTGTTAGGGATAGAGCTGCTGCGTTTCAGGGACAGTGTTAGGGCCTGCATTTAGTTCTCTGTTAGGCAGGAATCACCCACAAAGAACCCAACAGCCCTTCTAAGGGCTACAAGACATTTTTTTTGTCTCCTGGCTTGGCTGGCTGGCACTAGTAGTGCAGCTATCACGATATATAACCCCCTTTTTTTTAAATGTTATATCTCAGTGATACAAATCCATTGCACATAGCAGTGTGGAACCATTCTGTGTGTCACAGTTCAGCTGTCCACTCACTCCAATCAGTATTTTCTGTCCAGGTGACACTTTCTGTACGTCACTTAATACAACCAAGTCTTTTGCTGCCTGTCACGTATATAGCTTGATCCCAAAAATCTCTGTGCGACATTTGTCTGGGTCGCAGTCAAAATAGCCACCTCTAACAGGGTGTGAGTTAAGTCTACGATAGTTTCTGCACGTCACGTTCCAAAAAAAACAAAACTACAAAAAAAAAATATATTAAAAAAAATATATAAAAAAATATTTTTTTTAGTTGTTTTAGCTCAGTGATACAAATCCATTTCACATAGCTGTGTGGAACCATTCTGTGTGTCACAGTTCATTACACTCACTCCTATACGTATTTTCTGCCCAGGTGACACTTTCTTTACGTCACTTAATACAACCAATTCTTTTGCTGCCTGTCACGTATATAGCTTGATCCCAAAAATCTCTGTGCGACATTTGTCTGGGTCGCAGTCTAAATAGCCACTGTCAGTAGGGTGTCAGTTAGCTCTACGATAGTTTCTGCACGTCACGTTCCAATAAAAACAAAATTACAAAAAAATATATATAAAAATATTTTTTTAGTTGTTTTAGCTGAGTGATACAAATCCATTTCACACAGCTGCGTGGAACCATTCTGTGTGTCACAGTTCATTACACTCACTCCTATCCGTATTTTCTGTCCAGGTGACACTTTCTGTACATCACTTAATACAACCAAGTCTTTTGCTGCTTTTCACGTATATAGCTTGATCCCAAAAATCTCTGTGCGACATTTGTCTGGGTTGCAGTCTAAATAGCCACCGTCAGTAGGGTGTCAGTTAGCTCTACGATAGTTTCTGCACGTCACGTTCCAAAAAAAACAAAACTACAAAAAAAATATAAAAAAAATATATAAAAAAAATATTTTTTTAGTTGTTTTAGCTCAGTGATACAAATCCATTTCACATAGCTGTGTGGAACCATTCTGTGTGTCACAGTTTATTACAATCACTCCTATCCATATTTTCTGTCCAGGTGACACTTTCTGTACGTCACTTAATACAACCTTGTCTTTTGCTGTCTGTCACGTATATAGCTTGATCCCAAAAATCTCTGTGCGACATTTGTCTGGGTCGCAGTCTAAATAGCCACCGTCATTAGGGTGTCAGTTAGCTCTACGATAGTTTCTGCACGTCACGTTCCAAAAAAAAAAAACTGCAAAAAAAAATATATTAAAAAAAATATATATAAAAAATATTTTTTAGTTGTTTTAGCTCAGTGATACAAATCCATTTCACACAGCTGCGTGGAACCATTCTGTGTGTCACAGTTCATTACACTCACTCCTATCCGTATTTTCTGTCCAGGTGACACTTTCTGTACGTCACTTAATACAACCTTGTCTTTTGCTGTCTGTCACGTATGTAGCTTGATCCCAAAAATCTCTGTGCGACATTTGTCTGGGTCGCAGTCTAAATAGCCACCGTCATTAGGGTGTCAGTTAGCTCTACGATAGTTTCTGCACGTCATGTTTAAAAAAAAAAAAAAAACTACAAAAAAAATATATAAAAAATAATATTTTAAAAAATAGTTTTTAGTTGTTTTAGCTCAGTGATACAAATCCATTTCACACAGCTGCGTGGAACCATTCTGTCTGTCACAGTTCAGTACACTCACTACAATCCGTATTTTCTGTCTAGGTGACACTTTCTTTACCTCACTTAATTAAACCAGACTGAACCAGTTTGTGGGTTTCAGTACACCAGGCCCATTTATTTTTTATTTTTTATACAATACACTTAAATACAGAAA
>ONZH01029879.1:0-25235 GCA_900303285.1 Rhinella marina | reverse complement strand
GCACCAGCACAGATGCCATACCCAAGTGCTTACACTGGCTTTCCAGCAGTTCCTTCTCCTGGTGGTGTCATGGGTGGTATGATGGCATCACCATTGGGAATCATGACTCAACCAGCACACCCAGGTGTAGCTGCCCCTATGGCTGTTCCAGCAGGATATGTGGGTGGAATGCAAGCAGCAGTCATGGGTGTCCCAAATGGAATGATGGCGCAACATGCAGGCTATGTAACGGGCATGGGTGCTGTTGCTCAACCAATGTATGGCATGCAACCTGGACAGCAATTACAGTGGAATGTCACTCAGGTAAAATTTATGGAACATGTTCTGTACTGCTGTCTCAGAAATTATTGTTTTATTATTGTCTCCATATTATTAATATTAATATATTTTTTTTAGGTGTCCCAACAGATGGCAGGGATGACCTTTTTTGGTGTAGGAGGCATGGCGGGATATGGACAGCCTACAGCTAACCAGGGACCTAACCAGAGCCTCAGCACACACCAATGTGGAAATGAAAATAAAGAAACTCATTTCCCAGTGAACTCTTGCTCCCCTCACTTTTCCAGCCAAGCTGGTCCTTTTTGGGTGATAAATGAGCATCTTCTTTCACCCAAGTCTTTCTAAGGTTCACTCTACTTATATTGCAGTCAGTCTTTCCCATACTTTTACAGGGACACCTTGGTCCTTTAAAGCTACTGTTACCGATATATTTTAGAGTCTACAGTTAGACTTGTAGATGAGCTTCATAACGTGAAGAACCACATCAAGGATATGGGTCCAGTTATGTGTGCTGCTACCAGCTAAATACAAATGGGCACATGACTGAAGAGACCTGTGTATCAATTCCACACCAGCAAGCCTCTTCAGGTCTGCAGCCACTATGTATCTCACCTCTGTGCAGCAACTGGAATAGCATGGCAGCCATACTTGTCAAATGGGTGGGAAGGCTTATTCTTTTCTCCATATCTAACTTTTAACTGTTTTTAAGCGGAGACGAGTGCTGCACCAGAACAGGTTGTAAGAGGCAGTGGTGTGGCCAGAGGGAGAAGCAGAGCCAGAGCTGGTGCATCAGCAGCAACTGTTTCACGTAGTGAAGCTCCCGTGGCGAGGCCTAGATGTTCGCAAGTCTGGAAGTTCTTTAAAGAAAGTGAGGATGACCGACGCACTGTGGTGTGCAACCTGTGCCACACCAGGATCAGCAGGGGTGCCACCACTACTAGCCTAACCACCACCAGCATGCGCAGGCATATGAGTGCTAAACACCCCACTCAATGGAACCAAGGCTGTTCACCACCTCCTGCGGGTCACACCACTGCTCCTTCCCCTGTGTCACTCGCTGCCTCTGCTAGTCAACCCCCTGCGTCACTCGCTGCCTCTGCTAGTCAACCCCCTGCTCAGGACCCCGGCACGAGCGCCTCCCGCCGGAAAACCACAATTTCGCCTCCACGATACTCCACAGTGTCCACCAACGTGTCCCAGCACAGCGTTCAGCTGTCTTTACAGCAGACGCTGGAGCGCAAGAGGAAATACAGTTCCACCCACCCACATGCCCAAGCCTTCAACGTCCACATCTCCAAATTGCTTAGCCTGGAGATGCTGCCCAATAGGCTGGTAGAGACCGAGGCCTTTCGCAATCTCATGGTGGTGGCTGCCCCTCAGTATTCGGTCCCCAGCTGCCACTATTTTTCCCGATGTGCCGTCCCAGCCCTACACCAGCACGTGTCACAGAACATCATCCGTGCCCTGACCAACGCTGTTTCTGAGAAGGTCCACCTAACCACGGACACGTGGACAAGTGCTGCTGGGCAGGGACACTATATCTCACTGACGGCACATTGGGTTAACTTGGTGGAGGCTTGGACCGAGAATGACCCTGGGGCCGCTCATGTACTGCCCACACCGAGGATTGCGGGGCCTACCTCGGTCACGGTCTCTCAGACGTACTATGCCTCCTCCTCCTCCGACCCCTCCGAGGAGTCAACACAGATGGTCAGCGGCGATGCCGCCATTATCAGCCTCACCATCCCGCTGCTTTGCCTGTTGAAAAACTCACTGCTCAGCATCAAGTCGGATGCTTTGCGCATGTCACAAGAGACGGAGGAGGAATATACGTCGCTTGATAGCCAGAGCACCCTCCGGTCTGTTTCTCAGCGCGTATCGGAGGAGGGGGATGAGGATGAGGAGGAAGAGGAGGAAAATGTCGGCGAGACAGTAGAGGATACCAGTGCTCAGTCCTTAACTCTTGAGCGTGTATGGGCTGAAGAGGAGGACTTGGAGGAGGAGGAGGAGGAAATGGAGAGTCAGGCCAGTGAGGAGAGGGAATTCTTGCGTGTTGGGACTCTGGCGCACATGGCAGACTTCATGTTAGGCTGCCTATCCCGTGACCCTCGCGTTAGAAGAATTTTTTCAAACACCGATTACTGGGTGTTCACTCTCCTGGACCCACGGTACAAGCAGAACCTTTCCACTCTCATCCCTGCAGAGGAAAGGAATATGAGAGTGAATAGATATCAACAGGCCCTGGTGCACAAGCTGAAACAATTCTTTCCATCTGACGCCGCTAGCGGCAGAGGGCATGGTTCTGTGGGCCAAGTAGCGGGGGAGAGGAGGCAAGCAGGCAGCTTGTCCAGCACTGGCAGGGGAACGCTCTCCAAGGCCTTTGCCAGTTTTATGTCACCCCAGCAAGACACTGTCACCTGTCCCCAGTCTAGGCAGAGTAGGGGGGAGCTGTACAGAAAGATGGTGAGGGAGTACCTAGCTGACCATACCAACGTCCGTAGAGATCACTCTGCTCCATACAACTACTGGGTTTTAAAGCTGGACACGTGGCCTTAACTGGCGCTGTACGCCTTGGAGGTGCTGGCCTGCCCTGCCGCTAGCGTGCTGTCAGAGCGGGTATTCAGTGCAGCTGGTGGCGTCATCAACGATAAGCGTACATGCCTGTCAACTGACAGCGCTGACATACTGACGCTTATTAAAATGAACAAAGCCTGGATTTCACCGGAATTCAAATCTCCGGGGGAAAGCAGCTAAAGATTAACATTACTTATGTATCCGATTCCTCTTCGCTACTCCTCCTACTCCTCCTCCTCCATGTTGTCTTTGCCTAACGCTGACTAAAAAAACACCATTTTTTAGAGGTCCAACTGGCACTCTTTTACCACAATTTTTCAGGAGGGCCCCCTACAGGCCCTCTCTCCAAACAATTTTTCTGGAGGTCCACCTACAGGCCCTCTCTCCAAACAATTTTTCCGGAGGTCAACCTACAGGCACTCTCTCCAAACAATTTTTCCGGAGGTCCACCTACAGGCCCTCTCTCCAAACAATTTTTCCGGAGGTCCACCTACAGGCCCTCTCTCCAAACAATTTTTCCGGAGGTCCACCTACAGGCCCTCTCTCCAAACAATTTTTCCGGAGGTCCACCTACAGGTCCTCTCTCCAAACAATTTTTCCGGAGGTCCACCTACAGGCCCTCTCTCCAGTTTCAGTTTCCAGTTTTATTTGCGCAAACTGTGTAAATTTCTTTTTGGGATAGGTGTGAAAAATAATATTACCTGTGTATCTATATTGCCCAACATTGGGTACGGTAGCAACAAGAAGAACAAACACATGCTGCCCACAGGGTTCCGCAAAGTCCCTGTCCACAATGTCAAGGAGCTAGAGGTTCTGTTGATGAGCAACAAGTCCTTCTGTGCAGAAATCGCCCACAACGTCTCCTCAAAGAACCTAAAGACCATTGTGGAGAAAGCGGCACAGCTCGCCATCAAAGTGACGAACCGCCAACGCCAGACTGCGCAGCGAAGAGAACAAATAAATATCTCTGTGGTTATTTGTGCTAAATAAAAGTTAAATAAACACAAAAAAAAAATTGATCTGTTCCTATGCCTGATCCACCCAAGTTGAATCTGTCCCATCATGAGAAAGTCCCGCCAAGGAGTCCCCACTGTAACTTGCTTCCCATAAAACTAACTCACCCCCCGACACCTGTGTCTCGCCATTGTCCACCACCTCCTCAGACAACACTGGTAAATCCTCACTGTCAGCACACTGAGACTGCAAAAGGTCTTGCGAATTGGGGCAGAGAATGTTCTGGGGTAGCACATCAGAGAAGGGGTGACTATGGGGTTCCAGGGAGTACGTGACCACATGCAATCTCCATTTAAAAAGTCATGCCACACTTGATCGAGCTCATAATTGACAATTGTACCAGTTGATGCTAAATTTTTAAGCTGGGGTCCTGCGTTGTCATTCTAACTACATCCGGCTGTTGTCACCACCACACACACTAGTCCAGGGGGCACTCCTCTGGCTCTTCCAGCTCAACCTCCTTCCCCCCAGCCTGCCCCCCCACCTACAGGCCCTCTCTCCAAACAATTTTTCCGGAGGTCCACCTACAGGCCCTCTCTCCAAACAATTTTTCCGGAGTTCCACCTACAGGCCCTCTCTCCAGTTCCAGTTTACAGTTTTATTTGCGCAAACTGCGTAAATTTTTTTTTTGGGATAGGTGTGAAAAATAATATTACCTGCGTATCTATATTGCCCAACATTGGGTACGGTAGCAACAAGAAGAACAAACACATGCTGCCCACAGGGTTCCGCAAATTCCTGGTCCACAATGTCAAGGAGCTAGAGGTTCTGTTGATGAGCAACAAGTCCTTCTGTGCAGAAATCGCCCACAACGTCTCCTCAAAGAACCTAAAGACCATTGTGGAGAGAGCGGCACAGCTCGCAATCAAAGTGACGAACCCCAACGCCAGACTGCGCAGCGAAGAGAACGAATAAATATCTCTGTAGTTATTTGTGCTAAATAAAAGTTAAATAAACACAAAAAAAAAAGATCTGTTCCTGTGCCTGGTCCACCCAAGTTGAATCTGTCCCATCATGAGAAAGTCCCCCCAAGGAGTCCCCACTGTAACTTGCTTCACTTTCAACTTCCTCACCCCCCGACACCTGTGTCTTGCCATTGTCCACCACCTCTTCAGACAACACTGGTAAATCCCCACTGTCAGCACACGGAGATAGCAAAAGGTCTTGCGAATTGGGGCAGAGAATGTTCTGGGGTAGCACATCAGAGCAGGGGTGACTACGGGGTTCCAGGGAGTACGTGACCACATGCAATCTCCATCCAAAAAGTCATACTGACGCTCACCACCATGCTTTACACTGTAATCCTATTACTGAGGCTCACCACCATGCTTTACACTGCAATCTTATTGAAAGACAGACAATCAGGGGTTCACCGCCAGGTTGTCAGGCAGCATTTTTAAGTGGGTCACCATTACCGTGTCCCTGAAAATTGCCTTGGGGTCATCACCAGACTATTTTTATGAAAGTCCATGGGGTTCTATTCACACAGTGCTGACAGAAGCCCATCAGCCTTTCTAAACACAATTGAATCTGTCCCATCATGAGAAAGTCCCCCCAAGGAGTCCACAATGTAACTTGCTTCACTTTCAACTACCTCACCCCCCGACACCTGTGTCTCGCCATTGTCCACCACCTCCTCAGACAACACTGGTAAATCCCCACTGTCAGCACACGGAGACTGCAAAAGGTCTTGCGAATTGGGGCAGAGAATGTTCTGGGCTAGCACATCAGAGAAGGGGAGACCATGGGGTTCCAGGGAGTACGTGACCACATGCAATCTCCATCTAAAAAGTCATGCCACACTTGATCGAGCTCATAATTGACAATTGTACCCGTTGATGCTAAATTTTTAAGTTGGGGTCCTGCGTCGTCATTTTAACTACATCCGGCTGTTGTCACCACCACACATGCTAGCCCAGGGGGCACTCCTCTGGCTCTTTCAGCTCAACCTCCTTCCCCCCAGCCTGCCCTCCCACCTACAGGCCCTCTCTCCAAACAATTTTTCCGGAGGTCCACCTACAGGCCCTCTCTCCAAACAATTTTTCCGGATAGCTGCCATATACGGTATTAAACTGAGTAGTATACATAGAACACATACCACACTTGATCTATACTGAACGTCACTTTTAAAAATACGTCATTTTCCTCTCTTTCTCTCATTTGTCTAGGTTGCAATTAAGCAGACCAAGTCTGCCTAATCTAATAGTTTCCGTGTAATTGCTCCATACTGCATGTTGTTTTCCTCTTTTTCTCTCTCTCCAAACTATTTTTCCGGATAGGTGCCATATACGGTATTAAACTCAGAAGAATACATACCGTACCGGTTGATGCTACAGTTTTTCCAAATCCATCCGGCTGTTGTCACCACCACACATGCTAGCCCAGTGGGCACTCCTCTGGCTCTTCCAGCTCAACCTCCTTCCCCCCAGCCTGCCCCCCACCTACAGGCCCTTTCTCCAAACAATTTACCCGGATAGGGGACGTATTAGATATTATACTGATTTTTGTTTGTTCCTCTTTTAATTGGCTCCTGACCTGTGATAGGCAGAGCATGAACACGTCCCCTTAGCTGCAGTAGAAAAGACAATCCCCTGGCCAGAGCAAGCTCTTTTTCCTTTTCCGTGTTCGAAAAATCCATGAAATATATGGTCCCAAGATAGGGGACGTATACGATTTTAAACTGAGAAGAATCAATACCACACATGCCCCTCTAGGAGAATTTGGGGTAATGGTGGGATTAGGCAGCCTCAGAGGCATCCATGCATGCTGCCCCTGCTGTTTCCTGTCCATTTCCGTGGTGTTTCCATCATTTTCTGAGGTTTCCAGATTTTCACCCAGCCTTCCCTAGGCAGAGCCTTGGTTCCCTGCAAAAAATGCTCGAGTCTCCCATTGACTTAAATGGGGTTCGTTATTCGAAACGAGCACCCGAGCATCGGGAAAAGTTCGACTCGAATAACGAGCACCCGAGCATTTTAGTGCTCGCTCATCTCTAGAGGCAGCCACCCCAACTCCTATTGTATTTAAGTGATTAATAACGAAAAATAATTGCACTGCTTTATGGTCGATTGGATGATTACTATAATAAAATCAAAGCATTGAAATAAAGGTGGAAATGTGGAGAACGGCCTCTGCTGTATTCAGGAAAGGAATAAAGGCTGTGCTACTGTAATAGAGGTCATGTTCATTAACATTGTGGACATGTATAGCCATGTCATGCATAAAACTCTTATTAGTAAAGATTGGAAAGAGAAAAAATAACCAATTAACCCATTAATTGAATGCATTAAGTAATCATGATTAACAATGACCTTTAAATTTCAGATTGTGATCTTTCATGCTTCCAATGTACAGCATCAATCAAATGACAGCACATTCACTGAAAGCTAAAGTGCATAAAAGAAGCAGCATTTATAGCACAAATAATTTTGCTTGCCAGATATGCAGATTTATCAAGTGTTCAGATATCTATTTGGTCTGCATACTAATATTCCAGTCCTCATCTTCCTTATTCCAAATCCTAGTCCCAGCCTTTATTGTTGCACTTCAGTCTCCTGGCCCGAGTTACCATATTCTGTTTCCTTACATTTCTTATTCCCAGGTTGCATTTGATGGCTTATTTGTCAAGTATACAGTACAGACTAGAGTTGATCAAACGTGCTCGTAACAAGCACTGTAGTGCTCAGATCCCCTGCGCTCGCATGCCCGCAGGCATCCGGATCCGTCCTCACCTGACTGTAAGTCAATGAGGGCGGATCCGTCTGGTATGACACACGAGTGTGTCATACCAAACGGATCTGTCCCCACTGACTTACAGTCGGGTGAGGAGGACGGATCCGTTTGGTGTCACACACTAGTGCCCATTGACATTGACAGGCAGGTGAGGACTGATCCGGATGGCTGTGCAGCGGAGCACAGTGATCCGAGCAGTACAGTGCTCGTTACGAGCACGTTCGATCAACTCTAGTACAGACCAAAAGTTTGGACACACCTTCTCATTCAAAGAGTTTTCTGTATTTTCATGACTATGAAAATTGTAGATTCACACTGAAGGCATCAAAACTATGAATTAACACATGTAAAATTATATACTTAATAAAAAAGTGTGAAGCAACTGAAAATATGTCTTATATTCTAGGTTCTTCAAAGTAGCCACCTTTTGCTTTGATTACTGCTTTGCACACTCTTGGCATTCTCTTGATGAGCTTCAAGAGGTAGTCACCTGAAATGGTATTCCAACAGTCTTGAAGGAGTTCCCAGAGATGCTTAGCACTTGTTGGCCCTTTTGCCTTCACTCTGCGGTCCAGCTCACCCCAAACAATCTAGATTGGGTTCGGGTCTGGTGACTGTGGAGGCCAGGTCATCTGGCGTAGCACCCCATCACTCTTCTTCTTGGTCAAATAGCCCTTACACAGCCTGGAGGTGTGTTTGGGGTCATTGTCTTGTTGATAAATAAATGATGGTCCAACGAAATGCAAACCGGATGGAATAGCATGCCGCTGCAAGATGCTGTGGTAGCCATGCTGGTTCAGTATTCCTTCAATTTTGAATAAATCCCCAACAGTGTCACCAGCAAAGCACCCCCACACCATCACACCTCCTCCTCCATGCTTCACGGTGGGAACAAGGCTTGTAGAGTCCATCCGTTCACCTTTTCTGCGTCGCACAAAGACATGGTGGATGGAACCAAAGATCTCAAATTTGGACTCATCAGACCAAAGCACAAATGTCCACTGGTCTAATGTCCATTCCTTGTGTTCTTTAGCCCAAACAAGTCTCTTCTGCTTGTTGTCTGTCCTTAGCAGTGGTTTCCTAGCAGCTATTTTACCATGAAGGCCTGCTGCACACAGTCTCCTCTTAACAGTTGTTGTAGAGATGTGTCTGCTGCTAGAACTCTGTGTGGCATTGACCTGGTCTCTAATCTGAGCTGCTGTTAACCTGCGATTTCTGAGGCTGGTGACTCGGATGAACTTATTCTCCGCAGCAGAGGTGACTCTTGGTCTTCCTTTCCTGGGGCGGTCCTCATGTGAGTCAGTTTCTTTGTAGCGATTGATGGTTTTTGTGACTGCACTTGGGGACACTTTAAAAGTTTTTCCAATTTTTCAGACTGACTGACCTTTATTTCTTAAAGTAATGATGGCCACTCGTTTTTCTTTACTTAGCTGCTTTTTTCTTGTCATAATACAAATTCTAACAGTCTATTCAGTAGGACTATCAGCTGTGTATCCACCTGACTTCTGCCCAACACAACTCATGGTCCCAACCCCATTCATAAGGCAAGAAATCCCACTTATTAAACCTGACAGGGCACACCTGTGAAGTGAAAACCATTTCAGGTGACTATCTCTTGAAGCTCATCAAGAGAATGCCAAGAGTGTGCAAAGCAGTAATCAAAGCAAAAGGTGGCTACTTTGAAGAACCTAGAATATAAGACATATTTTCAGTTGTTTCACACTTTTTTGTTAAGTATATAATTCCACATGTGTTAATTCATAGTTTTGATGCCTTCATTGTGAATCTACACTTTTCATAGTCATGAAAATGCAGAAAACTCTTTGAATGAGAAGGTGTGTGCAAACTTTTGGTCTGTACTGTATATGACTACTGACTATGTTCTCTTTCGTTGATCTGGTCCTACCTTTCAGTACTCATAGTAATTTGTATCAACCTGGATGCAGCAATCACATGGCCAGACGAGAAGCTTACTTACTTGCTTCCCAGCATTGGAGCCCTGCTCTTTCTCCTTCTAGCTTGTTACTCCCTTTTCGCATCCTTCACAGAAAAAATCCAGTTTGACTTTGCCTGCAGCCAATCAATTTGTCATGATGTGACCAAATTTCAGAAACATTTGAAGCCGAATTTCCTTGTGCTTTGAGGTAACAAATTTATTTTTCCCTGAAATCGAGTATTAAAAAATACATACTCTCCTCATCTGTTTGAGCACAAAGAGGCCACATGTCCATCTTGATTGAAGATCCTGCTCAAAATCTTGCATGCAGTGACATATGACATCACCACGCCAGCCAGCATGATGACATCCGGATTTCACACGGGATCTTCAATCAAGATGGCCGCGGCGGCCTCTTCACGCTCACGATGTGCGTGAAAGGATTCCAATTTACATCAGATGCCGTGATCAGCGTTCTCCATCATTACACCCGCTGCTTACAAAGAAATGTGCTTTGTGACAAAATAATTAGTCACAAAGCAAATTTCTTTGTGAAATTTGGCAAAGCAGCCGAATAAATCTTTTCATAACTTCGCTTATATCTAGTGGGGGTTTTGAGGAGGGGAGTCCCAAAGCCGCCCCATGAGCACGACCCCTTTAACTCCCATAATGCAGTGAGGCAGGGATTTTTGTACAGATTACTGTACTGTAAAGTTTGACAGTAGTAAAGATTTTTGAGTCATCGCACCAAAATTATTTTGACACTTTTATCTTGGTAATATAACACACAGATTTGACCTGTCCCATTGTTTGGAAATCAGTGATCTGAGTATAGGACTTATGAACATACCATCATTGAAAGAAGTTGGGATTATGAATTGATTATAATTAGTGAAAATTCATTTAATTATCTCATGAGTTTAAACATAGTTTTTATTCAGGTCCAAGGACACCATGGAGTTTTTAATCTTACCCAAATAAAAGCTATGGGGGTCATTTATTAAGACCAGCATTTTAGACACCACTATTAATAACCCCTATATTTGGTGGTGGATACACCAAAGTTATGAAAAGGTGCTGGCCTCTACAGAACTTTGTTGAATGATGCGCCAGTCTAAATGTAAGACTGCTTCCCTGCTGGCTTACAGTTAGAACAGACATAGAAAATGTCGCAGCCCGTCCTCTTCCCCGCCAACACCACACCCACTTTTTAGACCTGGCGTGAGCGAGGAGCAAAGGGTATTTGCGCCTCCACCTGTGTCAGAAATACACCTAATATAGGTTTATTTCCAAATAGTAAATGACCCCCTATGTTTTAACTCAATGTGCTAGATTCATCAAAATTTTGAATTGAGCCTGTTCATCACCATAGATTGAGGAGACTCAACCGTGCAGCCTTTTTTTACTTCTCATCAGGAGGTTTTGGATATTTTGGACTCTGGGTGAGCTGTGCAAACATTTTTTTTTCTTTCTAATTATAGCATATACAGTATTGTCATGGATATCATATTATCAGATAAGGTAGTGGTAGGGGCTAGTCATGCTTATTCTAGTCCATTTTGTCTGATTTAACTAAATGTGAAAAGAGGAACAAAATAAACAAGTAAAAACTAATTAACACTTGAAGTTTCTAGGTCACTGCAGCAACACAATCCAATAACAAGATGAATGTCCAACTCGCCTCTTAACTAAACTTAATTGGTGTTGGGGCAGGATCCTGAAATCTCTACAATTTACAGAGCAATGAAGAAGAAAACAGTAGCATTTATCATCTGGTAGAAATACAAAACTTGCTCACCCATAATCCTTAACAAGACAAGGGGACAGTTTTGGGGAGTCAGACTCCTTCTTTGAAGAAAAAAACCATTAATAATTGCAATGTTTTCTTTTTTTTAGTTCCTTTATTCTTTTTTGAAAATTTTCCATAAAAAACAATATTAACAGGTGATTCCACATAAGACAGAAGATCTATCCTTGACGAAAAATCCATATTATGCACATTATAATAATACATAAGTAGATATAATGAACAGGGTACATGGGCTATCCAATATCGGAACTAACCATTATTTACATACATTTTTTAGTTTCTATTGGACAGTAGTGAATGAGTATCATAGAATAGTGCCTTGTACACCATTTTTTTCCCCGGTATTTTGTAGTACATCTCCCATCACCAAGGTCCGGATATTACATTCTATGTCAATCTGTTCTCTGCTCTTAATCTCCTCCCTAACTTGTTGCCAAAACTTCTGAATTTCCATACATCCCCACAGCATATGAATTAAGTCTGCCTCACTCTGTTGACTTTTAATACAGTTTCCACCCTGCTCTCTCCCAAATCTAACCAGATCCATTGGTGAGTGATATTTTTTATGAAGTATTTTGTATTGAATGAACCTATGGTTTGCACTAATGAGATATTTTTTTGAGTATCTCATCAGTCTTACCCATTCTTTTTCTTTTCTTTTTTTTTTCTTTTTAAAATCGTTTTATTGATTTTATAAACATGTATGATTGTACATAACATACAATAACATGTAATAACAAGCAATGACATGAGGTCGCCAATGAACATAATTTCAAGTCACAGGTTGTAATACATCATGATGATAACAGTTTCAGTCATGAGGCTATAGTGATAACCTGAATATCAAAATACTTTGTTGCTGTATGCAACCAAAAATAGTGAAACTAAAGCCAATTAAGGAGAAAAAAGGGGGGAGGGGGGAAAGTCAGGTGAGAGAGGGTGGGGAAGGGGGGGAACCTTAGTAACAGGGGGGGGTATTGTAGACCATACATTTAAATACTGACGGCATGCAGTCTTACCCATTCTTTAGTCTCTATATGTCCTACCTCTCGGGCCCATTTCTTTCTACCCAGCCCACCCAAATCTTTTTCTTCTCTAAACCATTTGTATATAGATGCTATTTTATTTACTGTATTCCCCTAACCGCTGTGTCTAATTTCTCCATTATATAGTGATTACATATTTTCATATATTTTCTATCTTTTGTGCTATCATATGCATGTGCTAATTGACAATACTTAATTCTACCTAGCCCATAAAACCCAAATTCCTTTGTAAAATCTTCATAGGAGATTATATTATCATTTATCGAAATTTGTTCCAGGAATGTTACCCCAATCCTTGCCCAAAACGAATAATCCTCTATTTTTTTTTTAATTCTATCAAATTCGGATTGTCCCATAATGGCGTGAACTTTGTGCTTCCTTTAATTCCACAAAATTTTTTAATCCATCTCCACGTCTTCACCATATTGATTTTATAAGTGAATTTATCTAACGTAGCCCCTAGTTGCCCGCTATCTAGTAGGGATAGGACATTCTTTGCATTTCTACACCTATCTCCCAACATATATTGTATCACCTTATCCCGCTCCCAATTGCAAATCTGCCCTATCAATCCCGCCACATAATACCACTTTAAGTTAGGTGCCGCTAACCCACCCTGACCTTCTGAGAGGCAGAGTATTTCATATTTAATTTTAACTTTATTCCTCCCCCATATCAATCCATTAATCATCTTTTCAATTCTTTTAAACCACCTATCCCCAATCCATATAGGCGAGAGAGATAGGAAGAAGAGCAACTGGGGAAGGAGGACCATCTTAGCCAATGACAGCCTATCCATAGTCGCAATAGGAAGTTTGATCCAGATATTAACCCTTTTTTCCAATTTTATGTCTGTAAATTATCTATAATGTAATAGGAAGGATTAGGCGTAACTTTAATTCCCAGATAGTCCATTTTCTCCTGTTTTTGTATGATCTTTATACCCAAATTAATACTTTTAGGATCTTCGTCTAGGGGGAGAAGACAGGATTTCTCCCAGTTTCCTTGGAAGCCTGACATTTCTCCAAATTTCCCTAACTCCTTCTGTATCTGGTTCATTTTATTCTTAGCATCGGTTATAAACAAGAGGAGATCGTCAGCATAGAGCGCGATTTTTTCATTTTTACCGTTAATACCAAATCCTTCAAACAGGCTACTTTTCCGAATGTACAGCGCCAGTGTTTCTATGTAGAGATTAAAAAGGAGCGGTGCGAGAGGGCACACCTGTCTCATCCCTCTGTACAATCTGAATTCAGATGATGCCTTTCCTCCTACGATGACCTTAGCTACCAGCGTCCTATACATCATTTTAACCATTTTTATAAAGGAGGGCCCCAATCCATATACCTCTAAACATTTCCAGAGGAACCCCCACTCCACCCTGTCAAATGCCTTAGCTGCATCTAGTGACAGGATGGAGCGGGGGGCTAATTAAGCTATTTAAATAATGTATGCTAAAAAAGCCTATTTGTAGGATATCTCAATTTGTATGTAGTCTATTTAAACAACAATTATACGGATAGAAATGAAAGGCATAAAGGCCACACAGGTAGCTGAAGAAACAGGAATGAAATTGCTAAAAAGATTGCCCGGTCCTGTTGTCCCACTGCTTTCATTGCAGACAGTAAACCCTAATTTGGTTTCCCTTTGTCTTTCAAGATGCCAGGAAGGGAATGTAATGCCTCATTCAAACAAAAATGGGAAGAAGAGAGGCCAGACCGTATAAAGCTGTCCATGGATGGCTAGGGTTGGTGTAAACTAATTCCAATCGGTCTTCATTTTACTTGAGATCACAGTTCTTGTATATAGGTCTCTACATAGCAGTGATATATGTTTTGAGAAAATGATCCGGCCTTAAGGAGGTTTCCAAAGATACACATTTATGACATATCTGCAAGATATAACATCTCTACACAATATGGAATGTGCTTCAATGGGTATTCCCATATTAGACATTGATGGCATATGTTAGCAATGTCTTCAATGTCTGAGATAGGCCGTACCCTTTCAATCGATGTACAGGTGATGGACACAGTCTCAGGCTCCAGCTCCAAGGTCATAGAATCATAAAACAGTAGTTAAATTACTCCACTCCTTCAAGTTATGCAACTGAAAATGTAATTTTTATTCACTGAAAATAAAGATGTTTTGTCTCCCACGAGTCTTCTTCAACTTGAAAAAGATTCATGGGAGTCATAGCATTGAGTATGGAATGGTGTAGTTTATGAGTTGTTTATCTACTGTGTTTTATCCACAGGATATGCCATATACTGAATGTCTGATAGATGGAGGGGGGTTTCCATCTCCGGTACCTTCACTCTTTTTTTTTTTTTTTAATGAGGGTGTTGCTTTAGCCTACAGATGGTAATATTTCCATTAGGGAGATTTACTACATTAAATGCTCCCAAATTCAATTTCAAGCACCATGTATTCTACTTCCTTTCCTGACTTGTTAACTTTGTCCTTTTGGGACTTTCAGCATGGCAAATAGCCTGGCTTGGCTTCTCAGTCAGACCATTCAATCTGACCAGAGAGGGAAAGGGGATGAGTGATTGAATCAGCGTATTTCATGTTATTCTGATACATTCAATGTACAATCTAGGCCTATCAAGAGAACAATAGTACTATAATACTGTCATCCTAAATTATACATCTACTATAATACTAGGAGATAACACTCACAGCGACAATAAACTAAACAATAGGTTAAATATCTTTGTATCTTTGTGCTGACTGCTCAAAAGGACACCATTTTGTATTTAAATTTTAACGGCATAGTGCTTCCAAAATGAAATAAAAAACAGTAAAAAATTCTTAAAAATGTTTTCTATAAATATTGAGATTAAAATATTAACCCTTTTAATAGAAGTGCCCCTTTAAGACAATATTAATCTGTTCTTCAAGCATACGGGTATAAAAATCCTATTACTATTTATTTCCATATCTTTAACGATTTAACTATTTTAACATATCTTTTCAATGTTTACAAAGAGTTAAAGGTGGGAGAATATATGACCGGCACAAGCTGTAGAAAACCAAACCAGTGCCTCTGCAAAGCAATCTCTATTCAATTACTGAAGGCAAAGAGGGAAAGGACTTCAGCTTTATGCCAGTGTTGTCCATGTTCTCAGAGGAATTGAATGTCTCTGTGATTTCACATAGGATCCAGGTGGTGCCCCTGTCTCCTTAATGCCAATTTCTGAACAGCTTGTTATGAGTCAGCAGATTGAGACAGGGGCAGTGCTGCATGCTGTTCCATTTACAGATTGTCAAGCCGACTGGAAAAGCTGCAAAACACGCCAACAAATAGTTGTGTGCATTATATTTTATGGGAATGATATTGCTGTGCTGAGGTAAGCAGTGTCACCACATTGTTTTTCGTATCATTAAGCAAATTATTTTGCAAATGTGATGTGTCACATAGATTTCAGCAAGCATTAAATCTAAGCTGATTCTTTCAGTGCAGAAAAAGATGCCCATGAATGAATGATTCAACTTTCTTTAGGCTGTGATAATTGCAACATGTATTGCTATAGTAGTAGTAGAAGTAGTAGTAGTAGCAGCAGCAGAAGTAGTGGTAGTAGTAGTAGTGGTAGTAGAAGCAGTCGTAGCAGTAGTAGTAGTAGTGGTGGTAGTAGTAGTGATAGTAGTAGTAATAGTAGTAGTAGCAGTAGTGGTAGTAGTAGCTAGGGTTGAGCAAATTGAAGTATCCGAAGTGGCCTTCAATGCGAATTTCAGAGAAAATTTGATGAAGCCAAATTTCGTCATGCTTCATAAAAAATAAAACATACTCAACCCATCTGTTTGAGCATGAACAGACCGCTGCAGCCATCTTGATTGTAGATCCTGTGTGAAATCTTGTGTGTAGTGTTGTATGACGTAACTATGCTGGCCAGTGTGTTGACGTCATTATGCACTGCAAGGGATTTTGCGTGGGATCTTTAATCAAGATGGCCACTGCAGTCTCTTCCCACTCAAGCGGATGAGGTGAGTATTACTATCAGACTATTATCATCAGATGCTGTGATCAGCGATGAATGTGGCATCTGAGGATTTCAATGATGGTGGGTGGCGCAACCAATGTTCCCCGTCATTGCACCTGCTACTATGTATACCACTTTGAAGTACGGTATTGTATAACTTTTTGATCTCTCCTTCAATTTTTTGGGGAGGCAAAGGGATTAAAAAAAACAGTTCAGCTTTTTTTTATTTTTTTTAAATACTCGACAACTATCACTGTATTGGATAAACAGTTTTATATTTTTGATAATGCAGGTATATTTAGATGCAGCAATACAGACTATTGGGCACATTTTTTAAAGACCAAAAGTGGCCCTGGAAAAAAAAATACTATAAAGTGGCCCCATATTGTAGGAGGGTCTAAATTGACAGGAGTTGAGGCAACAAAAGTTAGCAATACCATAGCCCAAAATACCATATACCCTTAGTGCAGCACAATATATTGCCTCTAGATCTGGCCATCAATAGCGGCTATTTTCTGTCCTCGTCCAGTTGTCTCTGATTAACATATGGAGCAGGGGGTTTAGGAGGTGATACGCAGGATATATTTGAATTCAGGAGTGCATGTGGGTCGCTGGCCAGGTACATGAGAACCTGATTTTCACAGAGTTAATAGCCACTGAGAGCTGATTATGTACATGGCCAGCGGCAGAGATGAGGGCTTGGCCGGCCCCCTGGACATCGGCTCACCGGAAGATTTCTCTGTAAGGTCTGTGGCCAATCACCCACTGAGCGTTTTAGACGTTAGTCTTAATAAAACCCTACACTGGCGGAGGGTCCGTCTAAGTTATGAAGAGGCGCAGGCCTTTCTATAACTTTGGCACATCTAGCGCCAGTTCTAAATGTAAGACAGCTTCTGAGCTTCTTCATGATATTAAATAAATTGTATTGTAAAATAAATTTTATAATTAAAGTTTAAGGGGTCTATTTGGTGTTTAGATGCCTATTTACTTGTACTGGCATCTCAGATATGCTGTAACATCAAGTGTCTGTCTCATGATAGATAATCATTAAAGAATTCCCTTGGCAGTCCTTTCCCTGATCACCCTTTAAATTGTAACACTATACATTGGTACCTACAATTAATTGACATTATATAAAACATTCCAGCAATTGTAGAAAATATTTCTACAGGATACACTGTACACAGCATGTGATGGTTGAGAGCCTTGGTACCAGTTTAGCAATTGTGTGCCTTTCAATTGTCAATAAAAGTGTTTTACCTCCTCTCTCAAACAGCATTGCTATACGCTGTATCTTTATTAAGTATCTGTAAATCTTTGAATGCTCATGTTACATACAGCTCAATAAATGACTACTCCTTACCCCACAGCCAATAAAAAGCAAAATGTGATGATAAAAGGAAACTGGGTTTCATAACAATGTGGCTCATTTATGAAAGTGCCAACCTACAGAGCAAATTTCATTTTGACATCTTGTGGTATCGTTAGAAAAGAGTACATATCAGCATGAGGTAGGCTTAAAGAAAAGCTGTTCTGAAAACTCTGTAACATGATTGAAAAAAGAGTATTTAATTGATGAACTTGTAATATAAACACATTTGTAAGCCAAAAAAACTAAAAATACAGTATATGGTACAATATAATGTAAAAGAGTGAGATATTGTAGAAGTGTATTGAAAAACTATTTAAAATAGCAATCCGACCTGGGTTTTGGTATTGGCTGGTAACTCGGTACTAGGGATGAGCGAACCCATAGAAGTTCTTCTTCAGGTCAAAGTTCGGGACCCATGGTTGTAATGGAAAATAATAGCATTCTTAAGACAGAATGCTAAATAAAATGGCCATTCAGGGGTTAAAAATATAAAAAAAAAAAAACTCACCTCATCCACTTGATCATGCAGTCAGTATCCTCTACTTTATTCTTTCTGCAGGACCTGCCAAAGGACCTGCAATGACATCACCACACTCATCACATGCTAAGCATGGTGATGTCATCGCAGGTCCTGCTGAATGAAGATAGAAGGTCCTTCTATCTTCATTCAACAGGACCTGCGATGACGTCACCACGCTTAACACGTGGTAAGCGCGGTCACATCATCGCAGGTCCTTTTGCAGGTCCTGCAGAAAGAAGAAAGAAGAGGAGGATAGAGGATACCGGCTGCGCGATCAAGGGGATGAGGTGAGGTTTTTAAAATTATTTTTAACCCCTGAATGGCCATTTTATTTAGCATTCTGTCTTAAGAATGCTATTATTTTCCGCTATGAGAATGTTATAACGGAAAATAATAAAATCACTCGAACACCGAACCCAAACCTTATTGAAAAAGTTTGAGTCCGGTACCTGAACTCGCTAAGTTCGGTATGAACCCGAACTTTGCAGGTGGCCTTTGCAGTTCAGGTTCGCTCATCTCTACTCGGTACCAACGCCTAGTTCAGATTGCTATTTTAAATTGTCTTTTAATATGCAGATATGAATACAGTAGGAATTAACCAAAGTTTAGCATGACTTTGTATGAGAAGAACTTTGACTCCACGAAGCCAATACATTTTATTGCTGAACGGATTTGTATTTGAAGTATTTGAACAAATCGACTTTGGATATGTGATCCAAAGGTCAAGTTTCTCAAGCCTATTTATTAGCTATCAGGTGATCAGAGTGAAGGGCCATCAGAGCAGCTCCCTGACAGTTTTAGAGTGAGACAGAGACTAACAGTCTGTAGGAGCACTGAAACAAAATTAGTAAAATGCAATAATAACAATGGCTAAAAAGAGTGATTTAGGAGGGGATATATAATCAGTATAGTGGACATTGGGCTTTTCAAACAGCTTTCTATAGGCTTTGAAGGGGATATATATATATATATATATATATATATATATATATATATAATATATATATATATATATATATTTACCCTTCAAAGCCTATAGAAAGCTGTTTGAAAAGCCCAATGTCCACTATACTGATTGTCCTTTTTGGGTTATTATTATCTTTAAAAATCTTTAAAAATCCTAACCATAAGACAAAGATGACCCAGAAACAAATACAAATATTTTTTTTTTTAAAAAATTGAACAAAAAAAGAAAAAGAAGTCTTCACTACAGATGAGCGAGTACTAAAATGCTCGGGTGCTCGTTATTCGAGACAAACTTTTCCCGATGCTTGGGTGCTCGTTTCGAGTAACGAACCCCATTGAAGTCAATGGGAGACTCGATCATTTTTTGCAGGGGACCAAGGCTCTGCCTAAGGAAGGCTGGGTGAAAACCTGGAAACCTCAGAAAATGATGGAAACACCACGGAAATGGACAGGAAACAGCAGGGGCAGCATGCATGGATGCCTCTGAGGCTGCCTAATCCCACCATTACCCCAAATTCTTGGACAACAGCCTGGTGGTGACCCTCAAGGCAATTGTGCAAACCCAGACCAAGAAGGGCGAGGCACATGCCCATCACGTGTTAGGGAAGCACCCAACTAGGTGCAACAAAGGTCCATTACCCATGCCCATGCTGGCACTGCTGTCCTATTCCCCGCCCCACGACGTAGGCATAAGCCTGACACAGCATGGCGGTGACACCAACAAGTGAACAAGTTACATGAGGTAGCAGGTGAGCCACCCAAAAATTTACCCTGACGCAGCATGGCGGTGACAACAGAGTGACCGAGTTAGACTGAGGTAGCAGTCGAAGAAGAAATAAAATTTAGCGTGACCCTGTATGGCGGTGACAACAAAGTGAACGAGTTAGAGTGAGGTAGCAGGCGAAGCACAAATAAAATTTAGGGTGGCCCTGTATGGCGGTGACAACAGAGTGACCGAGTTAGAGTGAGGTAGCAGGCGAAACACCAAAAACACCGCTGAACTATGAGATTGAACATGTGGGCCAGGCATGGCACATGTGTCAGTCTGCCGAGTTGCAGAGCCACCAACAGGTTACGCCCATTGTCACACACAGCCATGCCTGGCTTGAGGTTCAGCGGTGCCAGCCACAGATCGGTCTGCGCCGTGATGCCCTGTAACAGCTCTTGGACAGTGTGCTTTTTGTCACCTAAGCTCAGCAGTTTGAGCACCGCCTGCTGGCACTTACCCACAGCACTGCTGTTGCACCTAGAGCTACCGACTGAAGGCTCCGTGCTCACGGATGGTAACTGAGAGTAGGAAGAGGAGGAGGGGTTGGAGGAAGAGGCATAATAAGTCTGAGAAACCGTGACCGAGGTAGGCCACGAAATCCACAGTGTGGGCAGTATATGAGCGGCCCCAGGGTCAGACTTGTTCAGAGTGTCCGAGTTACACTGCGGTAGCAGGCGAAGCACATAAAAATTTAGCATGGCCCTGTATGGCTGTGACTACAGAGTGACCGAGTTACACTGCAGGAGCAGGCGAAGCACATAAAAATTTAGCGTGACCAAGTATGGCTGTGATAACAGAGTGACCGAGTTACACTGCGGGAGCAGGCAAAGCACTTTTAAATTTAGCGTGGCCCTGTATGGCTATGACTACAGAGTTACCAAGATACACTGAGGGAGCAGGCGAAGCACATTAAAATTTAGCGTGGCCCTGTATGGCTATGACTACAGAGTGACCGAGTTACACTGTGGTAGCAGGCGAAGCACATAACAATTTATCGTGGCCCTGTATGGCTGTGACAACAGAGTGACCGAGTTACACTGTGGAAGCAGGCGAAGCACATAAAAATTTATCGTGGCCCTGTATGGCTGTGACTACAGAGTGACCGAGTTACACTGCGGGAGCAGGCGAAGCACATAAAAATTTATCGTGGCCCTGTATAACTATGACTACAGAGTGACCGAGTTACACTGTGGGAGCAGGCGAAGCACATTAAAATTTAGCGTGGCCCAGTATGGCTATGACTACAGAGTGACCGAGTTACACTGCGGGAGCAGGCGAAGCACATTAAAATTTAGCGTGACCCTGTATGGCTGTGACTACAGAGTGACCGAGTTACACTGCGGGAGCAGGCGAAGCACATTAAAATTTAGCGTGGCCCTGTATTGCTGTGACTACAGAGTGACTGAGTTACACTGCGGGAGCAGGCGAAGCACATAAAAAATTTGCGTGGCCCTGTATGGCTGTGACAACAGAGTGACCGAAAAACACTGCGGGAGCAGCCGAAGGACATTAAAATTTAGCGTGGCCCAGTATGGCTGTGACAACAGAGTGACCGAGTTACACTGCGGGAGCAGGCGAAGCACATAAAAATTTATCGTGGCCCTGTATGGCTGTGACTACAGAGTGACCAAGTTACACTGTGGGAGCAGGCGAAGTTCATTTAAATTTAGCGTGGCCCTGTATGTGGACGTTGAGGGCTTGTGCATGTGGGTGGGTGGAACATTATTTCCGCTTGCGCTCCAATGTCTGATCTAATGACAGCTGAACGCTGCACAGGTACACATTGGTGGACAGTGTGGAGGATCGTGGAGGCGAAGGGGTAGTTTTCGGGCGGGAGGCGCTCGTGCCGGGGTCCTGGGCGGGGGGTTGACTCGCAGAGGCAGCAAGTGACACAGGGGAAGGAGCAGTGGTGTGACCCGCAGGAGGTGAACAGTCTTGGTTTCATTGAGTCGGGTGTTTAGCACTCATATGCCTGCGCATGCTGGTGGTGGTTAGGCTGGTAGTGGTGGCACCCCTGCTGGGTTCAAAATTCTGTGTATATAACTGTATTATATATCAACTAGAGAGAAATAAAGGATTGTGCAGACTGGGCCTGGCATAGAGCTACCCAGAAAATTGTCCCACAGTGACCTTTTTCAAATATATTTGTATAACAGCAATAAAACGTATTTTCTAAGGTGACGTGTAGTATATAGCAATTAGAGAGAAACAAAGGATTGTGCAGACTCGGCCTGGTATAGTTCAACCCAGAAAATTGTTCCATTGAACTTTTTCAAATATATGTGTATTAACTGAGAGCAAAAAAAGTATTTTCTAATGTGACGTGTAGTATCGATCAGTTAGAGAGAAAAAAAGGACTGTGCAGACTTGGTCTGTTATAGTGCAACCCACTATGGCGGTGACAACTGAGTGAACGAGTTAGAGTGAGGTAGCAGGCGAAAAACAAATAAAATTTAACGTGACGCAGCATGGCAATGACAAGAGTGACAGAGTTAGATTGAGGTAGCAGGCGAAGAACAAATAAAATTTAGTGTGACCCTGTATGGCGGCGGTGACAACAGAGTGTCCGAGTTAGAGTGAGGTAGCAGGCGAAGCACATAAAAACTTTAGCGTGACCCTGTATGGCGGCGGTGACAACAGAGTGATCGAGTTAGACTAAGGTAGCAGGTGAACCACCCAAAAATTTAGCCTGACACAGCATGGCGAAGACACCACCAATGCCTTTGTCCGACTGAGATTGCAGTCAAATGGCTGTAGGCGAGCCTCCCAAAAATTTTTTTTTTTTGAGTCTCTGAAGTCGACCCTCCGAAATTTTTTTTTTTTTGTGTCTGTGGTTGACGATCCTGAAAAATTGTTTTAGAGTGTCTGTAGTTGACGCTCCTGAAAAATTGTTTTAGAGTTTCTGTAGTTGACGCTCTGGAAAAATTGTTTGGAGAGAGGGCCTGTAGGTGGCCCTCCGGAAACATTGTCTTAAAGGAGTGCCAGTTGGCCCTCTAAAAAATTTCCTTTTTGGGTCAGAGTTTGGCAATGAAGAGAATGAGGAGGAGGAGTAGAGGAGAGGAATCAGATACATAAGGAATCTTATTCTTTAGCTGCTTTCCCCCGGAGGAGATTTGAATTCCGGTGAAATCCAGGCTTTGTTCATTTTAATAAGCGTCAGCCTGTAAGCGCTGTCAGTTGACAGGCGTGTACGCTTATCGGTGATGACGCCACCAGCTGCACTGAATACCCGCTCAGACAACACACCAGCGGCAGGGCAGGCCAGCACCTCCAAGGCGTACAGCGCCAGTTTAGGCCACTTGTCCAAACCCAGTAGTTGTATGGAGCAGAGTGATCAGTCAGGACGTTGGTATGGTCAGCTAGGTACTCCATTATCATCTTTCTGTACAGCTCCCCCCCTACTCTGCCTAGACAGGGGACAGGGGACAGTGTCTTGCTGGGGTGACATAAAACTAGCAAAGGCCTTGGAAAGTGTTCCCCTGCCAGTGCTGGACAAGCTGCCTGCTCGCCTCCTCTCCCCCGCTACTTGGCCCACAGAATCACCCCCTCTGCCGCTAGCAGTGTCAGATGGGAAGGATTATTTAAGCTTGTGCACCCGGGCCTGTTGATATTGATTCACTCTCATACTCCTTTCCTCTACAGGGATGAGAGTGGAAAGGTTCTGCTTGTACCGTGGGTCCAGGAGAGTGAACACCCAGTAATCGGTGTTTGAAAAAATGCTTTTAACGCGAGGGTCACTGGATAGGCAGCCTAACATGAAGTCTGCCACGTGTGCCAGAGTCCCAACACGCAAGAATTCCCTCTCCTCACTGGCCTGACTCTCCATTTCCTCCTCCTCCTCCAAGTCCTCCTCTTCAGCCCATACACGCTCAAGAGTTATGAAGGGCTGAGCACTGGTACCCTCTTCTTTCTCGCCAACATTCTCCTCCTCTTCCTCCTCATCCTCATCCCCCTCCTCCGATACACGCTGAGAAACAGACCGGAGGGTGCTCTGGCTATCAAGCGACGTATCTTCTTCCCCGATCTCCTGTGACAAGCGCAAAGCTTCTGACTTTATGCTGAGCATTGAGTTTTTCAACAGGCAAAGCAGCGGGATGGTGAGGCTGATAATGGCCGCCGCTGACCATCTGTGTTGACTCCTCAAAGTTGGTCAACACCTGACAGATATCAGACATCCACGTCCACTCCTCATTGTAGACTTTAGGAATCTGACTGACCTGACTACCAGTTCTGGTGGAAGTTGACATCTGGCAGTCTACAATCGCTCTGCGCTGCTGATAAACTCTGGATAACATGTTTAATGTCGAATTCCATCTCGTGGGCACGTCGCACAACAGTCGGTGAGCTGGCAGTTGTAGACGCCGCTGCACTGGCCTGAGAGTGGCTACAACTTGCGGAAATGCGTACCTTGGTGAGCAAATCTGACAAATTGGGGTATGTCTTGAGGAACCGCTGAACTTTGAGATTGAACACGTGGGCCAGGCATGGCACATGTGTGAGTCTGCCGAGTTGCAGAGCCGCCATCAGGTTCCGCCCATTGTCACACACAACCACGCCTGGCTTGAGGTTCAGTGGTGCCAGCCACAGATCGGTCTGTGCCATGATGCCCTGTAACAGCTCTTGGGCGGTGTGCCTTTTGTCACCTAAGCTCAGCAGTTTGAGCACCGCCTGCTGGCGCTTACCCACGGCAGTGCTGCTGCGCCTAGAGCTACCGACTGAAGGCGCCGTGCCCACGGATGGTAATTCGGAGGAGGAGGAGGGGTTGGAGGAAGAGGTATAGTACATCTGAGAAACCGTGACCGAGGTAGGCCCCGCAATCCTCGGTGTGGGCAGTACATGAGCGGCCCCAGGGTCAGATTCGTTCCCAGCCTCCACCAAGTTAGTCCAATGTGCCGTCAGTTAGATATAGTGTCCCTGCCCGGCAGCACTTGTCCACGTGTCCGTGGTTAGGTGGACCTTCTTAGTAACCGCGTTGGTCAGGGCACGGATGATGTTCTCTGACACGTGCTGGTGTAGGGCTGGGACGGCACATCAGGAAAAATAGTGGCAGCTGGGGACAGGCAGCCACCGCCATCAGGTTGCGGAAAGCCTCAGTCTCTACCAGTCTATAGGGCAGCATCTCCAGGCTCAACAATTTGGAGATGTGGATGTTTAGGGCTTGTGCATGTGGGTGGCTGGAATTGTATTTGCGCTTGCGCTCAAATGTGTGCTGCAAAGACAGCTGAACGCTGTGCTGG
>ONZH01029878.1:0-60893 GCA_900303285.1 Rhinella marina | reverse complement strand
AAAAAGTGAAATTTTGAAATTTCACCTCCATTTTCCATTAATTCTGTGGGAACACCTCAAAGGTTAACAAAGTTTGTAACAGCAGTTTTTTTTATTATTTTGAGGGGTGTGTTTCTAAAATGGGGTTTCCATTACGTAAGCCACTCAAAATCACTTTATATCTGAATTGGTGCTTAAAAAAATGGTTTTGGAAATTTTGTTGAAAATTTGAAAAATGGCTTCTAAACTTCTAAGCCCTCTAACGTCCCAAAAAAGTAAAATGACATTTGGTATTTTTTTAGAAATAAAAATGAAATATTTTGCCACAAATTTACTACTATCGTGAAGCACAATATGTAATGAGAAAACAATGTTAGAATGGCCTGGTTAAGTAAAAGCATTCTAAAGTTATTACCACATAAAGTGACACATGTCAGATTTGCAAAAAACGGCCTGGGATTTGAGTGAAAAGTGGCCCGGTACTGAAAGGGTTAAGAGTCATTCGACCTTCGGGGTAAGATCTGTAAGCAATAAGGACCTTTGAATAAAGAAAGTTTTACAATCTGTTCAACTGGATGTAATATGGAGTATTTCATACAACCACGTGACTCTCCATCTATAATTCACATATATCTCAGCTGATAGTGTGGACCTTGTAGAGATTATCTCATATTTAAAAAATCTGATGTGTCTAACATGATATGTGTGCCGCTGATTAAAGCTGACCGAGAAAATGTGCATCATTTATAACTGAATCGTATCAGCCTGATACCTAACAATAACAATATAAAAAGTTGTCATATAGGGTTTATAAAAAAAAGTCTTATAATCTATAAAACTGGATATAATATGGAGGGTTTGATATATGTGAATTATAGATAGGGTCATGTGGTTGCAGAGGATCCAGCACAGTTGAATAAAATTCAAGAGCCTTTATTATAAAAATCCAGATACACAATTGGACATACGCGTTTCGGATGATATCACATCCTTAGTCATAACTAAAAAAAACAGGATGCATCCTGGCCAAGAAATACTGTCTCACTCCTCATGTGGTTGTATGCCTGGATGGGATATATCTCATCAGGATGTAAAATGCTCATTGTTTACACTGATGAAAAGGTCTCGGAGTATCCTAGGAATCTCTTACAGATGCTAAATAGGAGTGGGAACAATAGGTCTCTACTCAGCAAATACAATGTGTAAATGAAGGACCATCTCAGGAGGCCAGAAAATGGTGGGGCCATTATACTCTCATTGTATATGGTAATGAGGGAAACCAGATCTGATCATGAAAGGTTTCATTGATTATGAAGGTCAGACTGGGCGTCTCCTGGGGGGAAGAGGAGGAGCAGATAGCTAAAGCCATCAAAGGGGTATAAAAGACTTAAGGAAAACTAGAATTCACCAAGGGAATGTACTTGGATCACTGACTTGCTGAGGAGAAGACACTGACTGGAGATAAAGTCTTGAGTGTGTGGAAGGTCCATGTCTGGTAAGTATCACTGAACTGACTGTAAGTGGAAGAAATTATAAAATATTGTAATCTGTGGTGTGTAAGGACAATGGGGGAGAATTATCATTCCCTTTGTGCCTGAAAACTGATGTAAAAACAGTCACGAGTGTCACCTTTGCCACTTTTTGCCATCCTCGGCGCTTTTTTTAAAGGAAGCATGGTAAGGGCTGGGGAGGGGCTGTGGCAAATTTATCTTCATGAAGCCCGAACTCTAAGGCATCTCTGAGCTGTTGTAGATTTCTAGATAATGCACCTAATTTATGACAAGGTGTGCACTGTGTCATAAATTAGGCGCATCCTCGGGCAGCGCAGGGGATATCAAGACAGACGCAGAAAGCACCAGTATTGATAAGTATCCCTCCAAGGCCTCTCTGTCTATAATTCTCTTGTGTATGACTCCATGTAGATCTCCATATAACTCCCATCATAACTGGACATGGATTTTCCACGTTTTACAATAAACGTGTTCTACACTTCTTGTATTTCATTTCTTGCTCTGAACCTTAGAATCAGACCCAGTAAGAGAGAGGAAATTCTTATAATTGGAATAACTGTTTCCTGGAGGTTAAGGGCCCTTGCAGACGAGCGTGAGACTCGGACGTCTCCCGCATCAGGGGCCCTGGCTTGAACTCCCGGCACTGAACAGGGTTACATAGTATTATACTGATTTATGATGCTATGAAACCCTTACAGTTCTGGAGTGTGTTGGATAACACTAAAATAATGTTGTTAGTGTTATCCAACACATTCCAGGGTTACACAGCATCATAAATCAGTATAATACTATGTAACCCTGTTCAGTGCCGGGAGTTCAAGCCAGGGCCCGCAATGCAGGAGACGTCCGAGCCTCACGCTCATCTGTAAGGGCCCTAAGTGATGGCAGCAGTGACTGGTGATTGTCTGCACAGTAGTGTGTAAATCAGGTGCGTTGTTAGGCTAAAATATTCGGGGCCTGGCAATAGCATAGCTACAACTGACTGGGCCCCGCAGCAAATGTTTGTACTGGCCCCCCCTCATGACCATCCTGGCATCGCATTTGTGCTTATGTAACAGTGGGTTCACATCACGTGTTTCCTATCCGTTTAAAGTATACATTGATATAAAAGGCACCATAAACAAATATGCAGCACACAACTTTTTTTTATCCTGCAGAGTCCAGTAAAAAAAATGCATACATTAACGTATATGTTTTTTTTACAATGGAACTGTATGGTGAACGGACGCCACTGTATGGATCAGTCTGAGGCATCTCTTAATGTATACATTTTTGTATACATTAAACTGATGGTAAAAATGTAATGTGAACCCAGACTTAGTGCCAGAATAAGGACCAGTACACAGCGGGGCAGATAGGGGAGGCCGCCATGTACTGACAGAGCACAGCCTGGTCCTGGTGGTCGGCGGTGTGGACTGCATTACCCATGGATCATTTATCTATCGGGAAATACAGGGCACAGTATAATATACTAGAATCTATATACTATAAAGATATCAGCCCTACCATGAAATGATAAGACAATTAGGGGGTCATTTATTAAACAGAAATACTCCCATATTAGGCATATTTCTGACATAGATTGGGGTGCAATCTGCAACTTTTCCCCACTCATGCCAGGTCAAAAAAAGGTGGGCAGGGAAGGGGATACAGTTATTGGATAACACCCCCATACAGTGACTGGATACTTTCATACAGTGACTGGATACTTTCATATAGTGACCAGATAAAACCGCCATACAGTAACTGGATAACACCGCCATACAGTCACCGGATAGCACCACCATACAGTTACCGGATGACACCGCCATACAGTGATTGCATAACACCGCCATACGGTCACCGGATTACACCTCCATAAAGTGACCAGATAGCACTGTCATACAGGGACTGGATAACGCCGCCATAAACTAGATAACACCTCCATACAGTATGGGGTGGGGGGCACAGTCACATGACCCTGTGACGTTAGAAGGTCCTTATGGTGCATGGGTTTAGACACCATCATAATGTGGGGCAGAGGAGTGAGACAGGTGCCGGGGCCCTGGATGCACAGTTGGGGTGGACACAGCAAGTAGGTAGAAGGGGCTCTGAGGAGGATTCATACAAGAAGTTGGGGGCCGGAGGTCTGGGCAGGGCAGCAGTATGAGAAAGGAGGGTGGAACAGAGCTCTCCATACATGATATAGGAAATGAGACAGATGGGGCTCCATTAGGATGGGATAAGAGGACAGGATATTGGGGGAGGGGGGGGCAGGTGTCATGGAGGCAGGTAAGGAAACGTCTTCTGTGCTGGAGTGAAGAGGGGGCATGTCTGAAGCTCCGCAGTACAGGAGCTTGTAAGGGGGACAGCAGCAGTCAGACTCTGCATGCTGTTGATACTCCCTTGCTCCAGTCTGATGCTGCGGCCCTACTACTGCTCCCGGGCCCCTTCTGTCCTGGGGCCCCCGAAGCAGTGGCTTTCCCTATAGCTATGCCCTTGGGGCCTGGGCCCCTGATGTTTTCTCCCAGGCCCCGAATGTTCTGCCTGCTAGACAGATACAAATATATTGCAATACAATTAAATCTAATGCATTGCAAGATATGTAGAACCTGTGATGACATCACAGGTCATGTGATCAGAGCAGAAGGCAAGGGTTGAAAAGGACCTGCGATGATGTCACAGTCATGTGACCAGTGCAGGAGAGGATGGCACTGAAGAGAATTGGGGAAGAAGCTCTGGAGATATCTGCTACATCAGGAGAGGTACATAAGTGAGGGGAGAGGCAGAGCAATGCTGGGAGTTTGTGGTTATTTTACTGGGACTGTATGTTAGGGCAGAAGGGAGGGATGTTCTTATCATGGGACTGTGTGTGGGAGGTGGCTTGGGCAGGGTTATGTTATTTATATGGGACTGTATGTTAGAGGTGGCTGTCGGAGGGAGCGATGTTATTTACATGGGACTGTATGTTGATGGCTATGGGAGGGACTGTATTTTGGAGGGGGCTGTAGATAGAGAGGGATGTTATTTACATGGATTGTAGATTGGATGGGGCTGGAAAGATAGTGTGATGTTATTTACGCGACTCTACGGCGGAGGGAGGGAAATAGCGTTATTTACATGGGACTGTATGTTGGAGGGGCTCAGGAATTATAATTTCTGAGGACACTAAAGGGAGGATTTTAACTACGGGGGCACCTAAGGGTGAGCATTATAACAGTAGTGGGCAGTATAAATACTGGGGGCACTGTGGGGATATTATAAATCCAGAGGACATTATAGGCAATCTTATTACTACTGGGGGCTCTATAGGAGGGACTTATAGATCCGCCTTATTTCTACTAAGGGCACTATGGGGGGCCTTATTACTACTGAGGGGTCTGTAGAGAGCTTTTTTACTACCAATAGTAGGAAAGAAAATTATGGACAGGGGGAATTTTCTAATCTTTAATTGAGGTACACACATTACCTTTACTGTATGTATAGCTATATAATAAATGTGTGCACATAGAGCATGTATTATATAGTATATAATGTATATAGTCCCAAAAGCAACTATTGCACATATATAATATTGCACATTTAAAATGGACCAGATTTCAACGAATACATTTTCTTTTGATCTTATTTTGCGCATTTATGGTTTGCATAAATGAATACTTAAAGAAGAACTCCCGCAAAAACTTTTATTCTCAGACCTGTTAGAAAGGTGCATGATATAATCTGTAGTGAATGTCATCTTATTATCAGAGAATGTAATTGTGAGTAATAACCTCTCTTCTTATTGCAGCTGGGTCATGTGAACAACTCCCTGACCTCCAACTGACCCAGGACAGGAAGCCAGTCACTGCTCTATTCATTTCTATGAGACTGAAAGTGAGGCTCCCATAGGAATGCATAGAGAATTAGACTTCCTGTCCACATATAAGTCTCTGTGTGAGTTGGTGGGTCTAATACCTAGTCACATGACACAGATAAGAAACTTCAGGATTATATAAGTCAAAAATGCAGCCACTGGTAAGAAAATGGCATTCACTACAGATCACATCATGTACATTTCTAGCAGTACATGGAATAACATTTTTTGCGGGAGTTCTTCTTTAAGATTATGATTTACTGGAGGACAATCTTCTAATCTCTTCTAATATATAAAGCTGAGTGTATGTATGTATGTATGTGTGTGTGTGTGTGTATGTCCGCTAAAAGGAATCCGCACCGTCGCAGCTACAATCACGAAATTTGGAACACAGGTACATCAGGTGTCCGGGAAGGTTTTAGAACGGGTCTCAGCTCTCCAGGACGTACCATTCCTGATATACTCCCAAAAAATGCATTAGCCAATAGTAGCCTGGTCACATGACCCTTATCAGCCAATAGAAGCTCGCAGGCAGTTAGTCTCCACACACACTATTTCATACAAGGTTTCCATAACAACCCAGCTATTTTCCTTCACTGCTGTAGGTCTGCTTTAAAGGGGCAGAGCGGTGTGGATGACACTGTTAAAGGGGTATTCTGGTTACCATAAATATAACTTATGTTTGAGACTAATTCATCATCAATCATTACCTAATCATTACCTATAATGTAAATTTCACATATTTACTGTTCAGTAGTAACAAAAGATGTTTTCTTGTACTGCTACCCACTGTGTTTCCTCAACATTTCCTCAAATTACCCTGGCATCGACCTTTAATTCAGGCCACCTTCAAAAGAAGGACTTAAAAGCCCCACCCACAGGTCCCACTAAGCCACACCCCCAACTCTGTCAGGCCACGCCCCTTCAACTCTGCAGCCAATGGGGATTGAAAAAATGAAGGTAAAAATCAACTTTGATCAGCTGCAGGGTTGGGAGGGAGAGTGACTTTCTCCCTGCAGCTCATGCTCAGACTGCACAGTGCTACTGTCTGAGAGTGAGCTGTTCAAAAGGACATCCCTGTGTCCGTCCAGGCTCTGTGCATGACGGAGGACAGGGAGTCTGAAAGCCGGACTGTCCAGCCTAAAACCAGACCTCTGACCACCCTAGGAGAAGGCTGATGTTACGGTGGCCAGACGTCCGGTTTTAGGCTGGACAGTCCAGTTTTCTGGCTCCCTGTCCTCTGGCGCAGTGCCTGGACGGACGCAGGGATGTCCACCCTTTCAGTAGCTTATGCTCAGACAGCTTCTCCTCTGTGTCTTCACGGAGCCAGGGGTTTGGCCTCACGTTTAGGGGTGTGGCTTCATGGGGACCAGGGGCATGGCTTCACATTTGGGGGCATGGACGGTGAGGTCCAGCTATCTGGGGTGAAGACAGTGGCCACCCTCGCTGCTGTGGAGGTCACAGTTAAAGGGGAGGGCGCTGTGGATGTTACTGTTAAGGGGAAGGCTGTTGAGGAGGTCACTGTTAAAGGAGTGGGCACTGTAGAGGTCACTCTCGATATCTTTTAACAACACACACACAAACATTAAATGAAATAGATGAAATATACCCAGGCGAAGCTGGGTCCTTCTGCTCGTCTCCTTATATTATAAAAATGAGTTTCTGTCTGTCTGTCTGTTCTTTATGCGTGACCAAACTACTGGACCGATTTTCACCAAATTCGGCACACAGGTACATCAGGTGTCCGGAAGGTTTTAGACCGGGTCTCAGCTCTCTAGGACGTACCGTTCCTGAGATATTCCATAACAACCCAGCCATTTCTCTTCACTGCTTTAAAGGAGCAGGGCACTGTGGATTATACTGTTAAATGGGTATTCTGATGAGTCTTTAATGTTGCACCACGGCATGCAACATGCTGCGACTGCGATGCGACAGTTTCAGAAAAATCCATCTTGGATTGTGTCAAGGAAAATGTCTTCATTGTGGTTATTATTAATAATTTAGCATTAAATAATATGGTATAAATAATAGATAAACTTGTCTCTGTAGATAAGTATATTTGCCATATAACAAATAGATCACCTTAATTCTGTAGATAATACATTTGCAGTAGCCTATACAGTATGTATGTATTTTTGTACTGAACAGTAATTAACTTTATTTTAACTTTTTTCCCCAAAGTCCCAGTAGAGCACATGACGCTATGAACACAAGTTCAAACAAGGTTTGAGAATACTTACTCCAAAAAATTACAATCCGTCTGAAAGGCAATTTCTTAGGTCCTGACTATTAGTCTGATACATTTGTCAAGTCTCAAGTTCTCATATTAACACATCAGCATCCTGAATTTTGGTGGGCTAGTGGTCATAGACGGAAAGCACTCTTCTTATGAAGTAGAAGATAACAAACACAGATTGTCAATAATAAAACAGGAAAAAGACTGGGTCAAATGTCTGCAAGTTCTGAATGTGGAAACAATTTGGAAAAGAAATCTCATCCATCCGTGCAAAAAAAAATTCAAAAAGATGTAAGACAATTTAAATGTTCAGAATGTGAGAAATCCTTTAGTACAAAAGCAAATCTTGTGGAACATCTGAGAATTCACACAGGAGATAAGCCATTTTCATGTACAGAATGTGGCAAATGTTTCATTCAGAAATCAATGCTTAAGCAACATCAGAGAATTCATACAGGAGAGAAGCCATATTCATGTACAGAATGTGGGAAATGTTTTACTCAGAAAACAAATCTTGTGGATCATCTGAGAATTCACACAGGAGAGAAGCCATATTCATGTACAGAATGTGGGAAATGTTTTACTCAGAAACCAAGTCTTGTGGAACATCTCAGAAGTCATACAGGAGAGAAGCCGTTTTCATGTTTGGAATGTGGGAAATGCTATAGAAGTAAATCAGGTCTTGTTAAACATCAGAGAACTCACACAGGAGAGAAGCCATATTCATGTACAGAATGTGGGAAATGTTTCATTGAGAAATCAATGCTTAATCAACATCTGAGAACTCACACAGGAGAGAAGCCATTTTCATGCCCAGAATGTGGGAAATGTTTTTCTCACAAGCCAAGTCTTGTGGAACATCTGAGAGGTCACACAGGAGAGAAGCCATTTTCATGTTCAGAATGTGGGAAAATATCTAAAAGCAAATCAGCTCTTGTTAGTCATCTGAGAACTCACACAGGAGAGAAGCCATATTCATGTACAGAATGTGGGAAATGTTTCATTCAGAAATCAATACTTAACCAACATCTGAAAATTCACACAGGAGAAAAGCCATTTTCATGCCCTGAATGTGGGAAAGGTTTCAGTCAGAAATCAAACCTTGTCAAACATCTGAAAACCCACTCAGGGGAGAAGGGAAATTCCTGTACCGTTTGAAAGAAACCATTTTAGCAGGTCTTGAGACAGATCTTAGAGCTCGCTCAGATTAGAGTTCATTGTTCTGCAGATTTTTGGAAAGTGGTAGACATGAAGCTCCATGTAAGTTCTGCTACCTCGGGATATGTTCTCATATAATTTAAGAGGGTTCTTTTGGTCTTAGAAACATAGGTCCTTTCCTCTAAAGCCATTGTTGTATTAAATGTTCTACTTTTAACCTGGTTTGTACTAAATTGGTTATATCTAAAATATTATTCAATGTGAGATTTAAGTATATCTTTACATAGAGATTTGTGCCAAAATATTTTTTGCTAATATCTTGGTGACAATTATTGTGTGTAACAGCTACACAAGAATCAATAAAAGGGGCTTATTACCAGTATATATGTGCAATGTATATGTTATTTAGTAGTGGGAGTATGAGGTAATTTCCCTATTTGTTTCTGATTGTGCATTTGTTTTTCCCACAAGAAACTCACCTACCAGAAACATGTCTGGAAATTAGTGTTGAGCGAATCGAAGTAACCGAACTGGACTTGGATCTGAATTTCAGGGAAAATTTGATTTGCTGTGAATCTGAATTTCTTTATGCTTTGTGGTAATGAATACATTTTCATTGAAATGGTGGTTAAAAAAAAACATACTCACATCATCCATTTGAGCACGAAGAGGCAGCCGCAGCCATCTTGATTAGATATCCTGGGCAAAATCTTGGGCGTGGTGACGTTTGACATCACCAGGCCGTCCAGTGTGATAACGTCATCATGAATCATGTAAGATTTTGCATGGGATCGTCAATCAAAATGGCTGTGGTGGCCTCTTGGCGTTCAAATGGACATGGTTTTTAACTGTTTAACCCCCGAAAACCCTTATCTCAGATGCTGTGATTAGCGATAAACGCGGAATCTGAAGGGTTTAATGAAGGGGGCGACGTAATCGCCATTCCAGATACTTACAAGGAAATGCATTTTATGAAGACATAATTTGTCATGAAGCGAATTTCTTTGTGAAATTTGGCGAAGCAGCAGAATCATATTTTTGTAATCTTCGCTACTGGAGACCACAATCTTATCCAAGAGATCGTGACTAGTGTTGAGCTTATCGAGCTTTGTTTAAATGCTGTATGGAGAGCTGTCTCAGTACAGCATTAAAATGTGTGTGCTTTGTGGAGCTATAATTTGTTGCATCTGAAGTTGCGCAAGACTTCGATGAATAACCTTGGGATTCAATTCTTCGTCTTTAAAAACATTTTAAAACAGTATTTTGAAGTCAACTTCAGTACCAGCCAGTACCGAAGCTAAATTCTGATTCCTGTTTTAAAATGTTTTTAAAGACTTAGAATCGAATCCTGAAGTTATTTACCAAAGTATCGTGTGACCTCAGATGTAACAAATTTTCGTCTCCACGAAGCACGTACATTTTAATGCTATACGGAGACAGGTCTCCATACAACATTAAGACTAAGACGGTCATTTATCAAATAGAAATACGCCTAAATTAGGCATACGTATTTCTGTTGCAAATTGTGGCGCAATCTGCAACTGCTCCCTGTTCACGCCAGGTCTAAAAAGTGGGCATGGCGAGGGTGGGAAAGGGGATGGGCCATCAGGCTCCTCTCACCATTTTCTACACCTATTTTAAGCATAGAAAATGGTCTAAATATAAGACAGCAAGGAAGCTGTCTTACATTTAGACATGTAGAGGACAGCGCCTCTTCATAACTACCCTAAACATTTTAAAATTAATCAACTTCGGATCTGTGATCCAAAGCTCAATTCGCTCAACTTTAATTGTAACCACACTGGTTATTTACCAGACTGTAGAGCTGGACATCACCTACAGCAGTCGCCTTTCCCAAGTGTCTCTCGGTCAACAATTACTGTTGTTGCTCAGATATCCCCCGAACCTACATTAGGCAGAATGGAACTACAATCGAATGGTCTTAAGAAACTTATACAGTATGAAGCATCATTTAAAGATGGCCATACACGTTAGTCTAAAGTCGAACAAAACAGTTTCATAACATTCCTGCCTACATATAGTAATTGAGAAAAAGACAGCATGCAAAATTTACAGTCTGCACATAGACATTGTATTACCAGTAATATATTCTATGATTTCCAAAAACTTTACAAGACAATTTAAAACACACATAAAGTGCTTACTGCAACACATGGGAAACCATGCCTTGATGAACCGCAATACCCAGAGCTGTTTTCTTATGCAACATAATAAATGTAAAAACACCATATAAAAACATTAATTCATAAAAATACATCTAAAAATCTACAGTAACCCCTAAGTGATCTTTACCGCACATGTATGACACTGTGGGCAGTGTTTAAAAGCCCAACAGCATACATGAATGGTGCAGTGATCAGACAGGTGCAACACCATCTAAGGGGTCTGCAGAGTATTTCCAGGATTTTCCTGCATGGTGCACATGTTCAATCTCATTGTCACTCAGTACTTCAAGTCTTCCACCCAACTACGAGACATCTTGAAAATGTCAAGGAAACTGTGCATGGAGTTCAGTCACTCTTATTAAGCAAAACACAACCTCCTTGAGTTGCAAAGACAGACTGGTGTTCCCCTACATCACCTCATATGCAACGTTTACACATGTTAGAAATCCATGCACCTCAATGGGGAAGGGGCAGCTGGCTAGAAGGTTGGAGGAGTGCTTAAACTAGGGATTGGGGGGGTTAATTACGTTATAAGATGGGAAGATAGTGCAGATAGAGACCTGGGACCAGGTAATGGAACTGGGGGAGGAATGGAAGGAGGAACTAGAACAGTTCAAAAGGAAAGGTGTAGGGGAAAAAATATACATAAACCTCTTAATTGTATGTACACTAATGCCAGAAGCCTGACTAATAAAACTGGTGAACTGGAAGTATTGATGTGTGAGGAGGACTATGACATAGTGGGAGTAACTAAGACATGGCTGGATGATAGCTATGACTGGGCAGTTAACGTACAAGGTTACAGTCTGTTTAGAAAGGATCGTCAAAACCATAGAGGGGGAGGGGTCTGCCTTTATGTAAAGTCCTGCCTAAAGCCCACACTCCGGGAAGATATAAGTGAGGTACATGAGCATGTGGAGTCCCTGTAGGTAGAAATACATGGAGGCAAAAACAATAATAAAATATTAATAGGAGTTTGTTTTAAACCACCTAATATACCAGTCCACAGAAAATCTACTTCTAAACAAAACAGAGGAGGCGGCAAATCACAATGGGGTTGTTATTATGGGGGACTTCAAATACCCAGATATAGACTGGGAAACTGAAACCTGTACATTTCATAAAGGAAACAGGTTCTTGGCAATAACCAAAGACATTTACCTTTCCCAACTGGTTCAGGACCCGACTAGACGGACAGCCATACTGGACTTAGTATTAACCAATAGACCTGACAGAACAACAGATGTGCAGGTTGGGGGACACCTGGGAAATAGTGACCATAAAAAAGTAACCTTCAAATTGTCATTCAAAAGAGTGTTTCTTCAGGGAGGAATGAAAATACCAAACTTCAAAAAAGCAAAATTTAGGCCATAGGTCTAACTAACTAGGACAAAGTCCTCAAAAATAAAAATACAGCCACAAAATGGTAGATTTTTAAAAGCATCCTAATGTCTAATTGTGAGGGGTACATACCTTATGGGAATAAAAGGTTAAGGAACAAGAAAAAAACAATGTGGATAAATAGAACTGTAAAGAAAGCAATAAATGACAAAAAGAAAGCATTTACATCACTAAAACAGGAGGGGAGCAAGGAAGCATTGAAAAACTATAAGGAAAAAGACTGAGAGATTAATTGCCAAACACACTAAAACTAACCCTAAAATGTTCTTCAATTTACAGAGTAATGAGAGGGAGTTGCAGACAGCGATGAGGAGAAAGCAAAGCTACTAAATATTTTTTTCGCCACTTTATTAACTGAGGAAACTGTCAGATGAAATGCAGAATGTAAAATTAAATTCCCCATTAAAAGTGCTCTGACTGACCCAGGAAGAAGTACAGAGGCGTCTAAAAAAGATTAAAATAGACAAATCGCCAGGACCAGATGGCGAATACTCCTCCGTATCCTAAGAGGATTAAGTAATGTCATAGCCAGACCCTTATTTCTGATTTTTAAGGACTCTATACTGACAGGGAGTGTTCCACAGGATTGGCGCATAGGAAATGTGCTGCCAATATTCAAAAAGGGTCCAAAAACAGAGCCCAGAAACTATAGGCTGGTAAGTGTCAGATCTGTCATGGGTAAACTTTTTGAAAGTCGTCTAAGGGATGCTATCTTGGAGTACCTCAATGAAAATAAGCAAATAACTCCATATCAGCATGGCTTCATGAGGGATCGGTCATGTCAAATTAATTTAATTACTTTCTATGAGGAGGTAAGTTCTAGACTTGACCGCGATGAATCAATGAATGTCGTATATCTGGACTTCTCCAAAGCATTTGACACTGTACCGCATAAAAGGTTAGTATATAAAATGAAAATGCTTGGCCTGGGAGAAAATGTCTGTATGTAGGTAAGTAACTGGCTCAGTGATAGAAAAAAGAGGGTGGTTATTAATGGTGCACAACTCAGATTGGGTCACTGTCACTAGTGGGGTACCACAGGGGTCAGTATTGGGCCCTATTCTCTTCAATATATGTATTAATGATCTTGTAGAAGGCTTGCACAGTAAAATATCAATTTTTGCAGATTACACTAAACTGTGTAAAGCAATTAACACAGAAGAGGACAGTACACTGCTACAGATGGATCTGGATAGATTGGAGGCTCGGGCAGAGAAGTGGCAGATGAGGTTTAACACTGACCAATGTAAGGTTATGCACATGGGAAGGAATAATGCAAGTCACCAGTACATACTAAATGGTAAAACACTGGGTAACACTGACATGGAAAAGGACTTAGGAATTTTAGTAAACAGCAAACTAAGCTGTAGAAAACAGTGTCAGGCAGCTGCTGCCAAGGCCAATAAGATAATGGGTTGCATCAAAAGGGGCATAGATGCCCATGATGAGAACATAGTCCTGCCACTTTACAAATCACTAGTCAGACCACACATGGAGTACTGTGTACAGTTCTGGGCTCCTGTGAACAAGGCAGACATAGCAGAGCTGGACAGGGTTCAGAGGAGGGCAACTAAAGTAATAACTGGAATGGGTGGACTACAGTACCCAGAAAAGATTATCAAAATTAGGGTTATTCACTTTAGAAAAAAGACGACTGAGGGGAGATCTAATAACTATGTATAAATATATCGAGGGTCAGTACAGAGATCTATCCCATCATCTATTTATCCCCAGGACTGTGACTGTGACGAGGGGACATCCTCTGCGTCTGGAGGAAAGAAGGTTTGTACACAAACATAGAAGAGGATTCTTTACGGTAAGAGCAGTGAGACTATGGAACTCTCTGCCTGAGGAGGTGGTGATGGTAAGTTCACTATAAAGAGATCAGGAGGGGCCTGGATGTATTTCTGGAGGGTAATAATATTACAGGTTATAGTTACTAGAGAGTAATTCTGATTGCCTGATTGGAGTTGGGAAGGAATTTATTTCCCCTAAAGTGGGGAAAATTGGCTTCTACCTCACAGGGTTTTTATTTGCTTTCCTATGGATCACAACCAGTGTCTATAAAAAGACAAATGGAGCCACTAATGTACTATGAAAATATGAAACTCTTTATTACATCACATAAAACAGATTAAAAAATTCATGTTATAAAGGGAGGGTGACAGTGCAAGAAAACACCATCCCTAGCCCGTACATGGAAATGTAATAGTACAGTAAACCATAGTATAAAGATGAGCTATAATCATGCATAAAAATAAGACAAAGCAATACATATGCAAGGATGGTCCCACACCATACTATAATAAAGTATGCGCTACCATATAGGGTCAGATCCATGTGACAAATGAATATATATGCCAATAACAACGCCAAACAAAATGGCTAAACAGTATTATACTAACATATAGTCACATGTAGCTGAACACCACAGGTGTAGTATTAAACAAAGCCAACAGTGGGGGACCTATCAGTGTAAGTAACCACTGCTCATGTTCGTCAAAAGGAGGTCAGTGCAGGATATTACCGACCCCAAATATTACATATCAAACACTGCTCACCAAACACAATGGAGACCAAATGGAGGGCCAGGGATGGCGTTACCCCTGACGTGCGTTTCGCCATGCCTTCGTCCGGGGGTAACGCCATCACTGTGGAAGGGACCTAATAAAATATAGATTGGCCAGTCAGGAGCCCCAAGGAACACTTGATATAACTAAAGACACCTGTTACCTGTACATGGAGTGGCTAGCTGTATCTGACACGTCTCCCCCCCGCCCAGGAGTCACGTCACATCCCGAGTGCGGTCACATGACAATTACGTGACCCACCTCTATGACGTCATGACACCTGGGCGGAGGTATCGCGTCCACAGTGTCAATCCAGTGCACAATATGACCCTTAGGAGTCTGTAAGAGGAGTGTTGGCACCATGTAGTGGCTAAACTTCGGAACATCATCTTCACATACACTCCATTGTGAACATATTGTGAAGGTCTATGTGATAAGTGTTGCCATCATTAAAAACATATTAATAATAACATAAATGAAGAGAAAAAACACAAAGAGTATGAATGAATGTGTGATATGTGATATGTTCAAGAATGAATGTGCATGAAAAAACGTATATAATACAAAAAATGTGATACAAAAAATGTATAATTAATTAAAAACCACTCCAAAGCAAGTGCATTAAAGTATATAAATGTGTTTGTATATATATGTAATACACAAATATGAAAAACAAAAGAAAAGAACAGAAAAGAAGAATGTGCATGTGAAACGAATATGTGTTGTGTAAGCACAGCGCATACAATATGTGTTTATATATATATATGTGATACACAAATATGAGAACAAAAGGAAAGTGCAAAAAGAAGGGGGATGTGCATATGACACAGGTGTGTGTTGTGTGAACACGATACATACAATATGTGACAAACTAGATAGTTAGTTTTCAATGCAAAAAAACAATGTGAAGAAATGACTTGATCCTATAGTTTGATCCACATGAGGCATTCCAAAAGTGGATTCCCGACAGAAAAAGAAGAAAACGGCCACGACATAAACCTATAAAGATACAAAAGGAATATATATCAATAAAATAAAACATGAATATGAATTTAGAATTAAAACCTTCCACAGTTGTGGAGCAGATGATCACAGGAAGGAAGCAAAACCCAGATTCTCATTCAAGCCATTGGGACATAACATCCCAAGGGTCCAAATCCATTTACTTTCTTTTTGGGCCAAACGTTTAGGAAGATTTCCTGCTCGAAGGTCAGCCTTAAGACAGTCAATTCCCCTTACCCTTAATATCCTCGGGTTGCATCCGTGGAATTTCTTAAAGTGTTTCAGAATCGGTTTCAAATCCGCATGCTTTTCAACGTCCTTTGCAGCAATAATATCCCTTACGTGTTTTCACGTGTCCGTATTTTCAATTTACGTGTCGTAAGACCGACATAGATTTTTGGGCAGGTACAAGTTGCATAATAAATGACCATGGTGGTAGAACAAGTAATATGTTGTTCAATCTGAAAAGTCCTCTTTCCCCTAGAGTCCCCAAGACTGCGCACCAAATTGCTCCGTAAAGTTTCTGGGCGACGTGCTGTAATTAATGGATAAGAGGTTAGATGTTGGGCCAGAACATTATCAGTTAATAGAATAGGCCAATGCTGTTTAATTGAACTTCTCATTTGTTCCCACCTAGAATGGTATGTTGTAATGAAACGGACCTTGTCCACTACCTTTTTGTGTTGTTTAGGAGATAATAGATCCTCTCTTTTACAGCCTTTGGCATGAAAATATGCCCTTTTGATAGATCTACGGCTATAACCCCTTTTCAAAAACCGATCACGTAAGTCTGCAGCTCGTCTTTCGAATAACGTGTCATCCGAACAGATCCTTCTAATACGTAGGAATTGTCCAATTGGTAATGTATCGATAGTCTTTCTTGGATGTGATGAAGACGCATGTAAATATGCGTTCACTGAAGTATCTTTCCGATAGATGTCTGTCCGAATGTGACCTGTTGAATCACGGAAAAGAGACGTCCAAAAAAATCAACTTTGTTTCTATCATAAGTGTATGTCAACTTGATATTGCGAGATATGGCGCGGTCCATTATGACGTCATGATCTGAAAAAAAACAGATCCCTCTCCCATAGCCTCAGGAAAGAGGGATCTGTGTTTTTTCAGATCATGACGTCATCATGGACCGTGCCATATTTTGGGCGCGGTACATAGATGACGTCTTTTTGATCTGGCTGGGTGATGAGACACAGTTGTGCGCCTTTTTTTCGGTTCTTAATTGCAACTCTTGCAATATCAAGTTGACACACAACACACACCTGTGTCATATGCACATCCCCCTTCTTTTTGCACTTTCCTTTTGTTCTCATATTTGTGTATCACATATATATATATAAACGCATATTGTATGCACTGTGCTTGCACAACACATATTTGTTTCACATGCACATTCTTCTTCTTTTCACTTCTTCTTTCTTCACTCCATGTGCACATGTACAGGTAACAGGTGTCTATAGTTATATCAAGTGTTCCTTGAGGCTCCTGACTGGCCAATCTATACTTTATTAGGTCCCTTCCACAGTGATGGCGTTACCCCCGGACGAAGGCACGCCGAAACGCACGTCGGGGTAACGCCATCCCTGGCCCTCCATTTGGTCTCCATTGTGTTTGAAGAGCAGTGTTTGATATGTAATATTTGGGGACGGTAATATCCTGCACTGACCTCCTTTTGACGAGCATGAGCAGTGGTTACTTACACTGATAGGTCCCCCACTGTTGGCTTTGTTTAATATTACACCTGTGGTGTTCAGCTACATGTGACTATATGTTATTATAATAATGTTTAGCCATTTTGTTTGGCGTTGTTATTGGCATATATATTCATTTGTCACATGGATCTGACCCTATATGGTAGCGCATACTTTATTATAGTATGGTGTGGGACCATCCTTGCATATTTATTGCTTTGTCTTATTTTTATGCATGATTATAGCTCATCTTTATACTACTGTGTTTACTGTACTATTACATTTCCATGTATGGGCTAGGGATGGTGTTTTCTTGCACTGTCACCCTCCCTTTATAACATGAATTTTTTAATCTGTTTTATGTGATGTAATAAAGAGTTTCATATTTTCATAGCACATTAGTGGCTCCATTTGTCTTTTTATAGACACTGGTTGTGGTTTGTCTCTTTGGAAGCTTGTACGGTTATTTTAATTTGAGCCATTTGACTGCAGGTGGCGTGGTGGTTATTATTCGTGAGATATATATATATAGTTCTACCCCGCCACTTACTCTGCACAGGGTTGATTTCTATAATTTTATACATATTTCCTATGGATCAACTTGCAGGATAATAGGCCGAATTAGATGGACAGATGTCTTTTTTCGACCTTATAAACTATGTTGCTATGTTACTATGTTCCACAAATTGGACTGACTATAAGAGAAAAGAAAACCTGTGACCAATTTTTTCATGATGCAGATGGGCAGGACTACTCCCCGATGTAACTTTGATGTTAGACAATGGCAGCTCATGTGTGACACCTGCCGTTTGCTCAGGCCTTTTGAGGAGGCCACTTTATTTGTCAGTTGACCGAGCCTAAGAAATGAATGATGTAATTCAACTCCATTTACGTCCTGAAGGGGATGCTGATAAATCTAATTGGCAAGGGACAGCAGAAGTGGCACCTACATCTCATAGCCAGAGGAAAATGAGGTCAAGGAGGACATAAACACCCAGAGAGAAGCAGAAGCAGCTAGAGGGCTACGATGAAGATGAAGCAGATGATCCGACAGACCTTGACAGTGTGCAGTGGAGACAGAGGCAGGGAGTCCCTCGTTTAATGGCCAGATGACTACTAGCCCTCCACAATGTTAGACCCTCACCACCAGTCCAAAATGAGAGCCTTTTTTTCACCTTCTGAGAGGGATGAAAAACTCAACTACTAATTGAGACATCCTTTGTAGTCATTTGGTCGCTGCCTACGTGCGTTGTCGCCCATCCTCATGAAGGTCTATCCGGGGGGGACCTTCTGAGCTCTCACTCCACTGACATGACTGCTGGCAGGGGTTGTTAAAGAAATTAGGTGGTTGAACAAAATTTTGCTATATTGCATTTAATTATTAAATAGTCTCCATTTTCTGTATTAATCTTCATTAGATGTCACGTATGCTTAAAAATAAAAATGACTCATCACTTGATATGTCTATAGGAAAAGAGGAACTTGCAGACACTTAGCATTTCCCAGATAGATGAAGTAATGTGTATGCAATTGGCTGCCATCATCATTCTTTTGATTTGTTGTTATATGTATACTTGTATGATTGTGATTGGATATATTAAAATTGATGACAAAGGGGGGTGTGATTACACCATCATGTATTTCTAATAAAATTAGCTCTCTGGATGTGACCAGGAGATATCTGCTTGACCAGCGATGAGCCTGGACGTGAATTTCTTGTGCTGTGGCGTCACCCTCTTACCATGAAGGGGGAAATTTTACATAATTTGAACACCACAGACAACTGAGTATGAAGTGAAGTCTCATATTTTGGGACTTATCCAAAATTGCATTGACAGTTAAATGGTCCTTCGAGCCAGAAATCCATCAGATATCCAAGGGGGCGATCGTGGACGAGCTTTGGTCATTATGGCAACTGGGAACTGCACCTTCAAATACACAGGTAAGATATTTTTCTTACTGTTTGCTTTCCCACTTTCTATGACTACTGTTCAAGTATTGTCCTTTTCGGAATCTTTGGGATTTTAACAAACCTCCTTGTCTGTGGTAGAATGGATGGAATGTCTGAAACCTAGGTGTGAGAAATGAGAAATGAGAGACTGATAAGTGTAAGAAATGTGTGAGAAAGAGATTGCCTCCGTTTCATGTTTTGCCATGATAGGAATTAAGGAACTATAAAAAGAGGAAGTTAGAGAAAATCAAGAAAGAGAGATGCATAGTTAGTATTTAAAGAGCCCATCTGTTTGTGATATCTGCAGATAGCCAACACCAACCCAATCTCTGCAAGAACTGTTTGATGTGAGCAGAGTTGGAAGCCCAGTTCGGGACTGGGAGGATCGGTCTACAAGAACTGTTTGATGTGAGCAGATTGGTGAGCCTGCAAGAACTGTTTGATGTGAGCAGGTGTTGAGGCAAATCAGGGTATTCGCGTGTGGTGGGTGAAGGGACGGATCCACTCTTCTCCAATGGGGATCAGACAGTCAAAAGCTCTGAAAAAGGGGCGCCCCTCCGGGAGGGGGTGACTGCAGTGGATATCATAGAGAGACAGAAGAGGAGGAGGGGCAGTGAGAGATATAAGCAGAATATTCAAAAGAGCAGGCATATCAAAAGATGGTTGTTTAAATCTGGAAAGATGGAAAGGATGAAAGAGTTCCACAGTAAGAGAAGCAGCGCATTTGTTGAAGGTTAAGCAGGTGAAGAAGGTAAGAGCAGGTGAGAAGGTGAAAGAGGCTGAAGAGCAGTGGTTTTCAAAGATGGCATAAAGAGAATGATGGAGAAAGAATTGGGAAGAGAACATTTTTTTTTTTTACTTTTAGAAAGCAAAGGAAAGACTTAAACATGAGTGGAGTGGTAAAAAGAGGAAGTATTGGCTGCTGCTTTGAGAGGGACTTAAACGGCATTGTCTTTGTCTTCCGTCTCTTGTGGGGTCCCAATAGTCATAAATGTACCAAAGGATTGTGCTTTAATGTTGTCTAGTCTCTGTAGAAGAGGAGGAGGGACCAAGAAGAATCACATTCTAATCAGAATCATTATTTAATAACGTAGGTTGGACTTTTATCCCAGTGTTCAAAAGTAGATGGGTTAGTGTATACTGCTGCCATTAATGATTTATCAGTGCATTCAGCAATTGTTTTTTTACTAGAGACATCTTTAAAGAAAAAAATGATAAAGTGAATTATAAAGTTTAGAGACTTTTGATTTGCTTGAGTATGCTTGGCTTCTTTCCCAGACTTCGAGGTTATATGTAGTTGCGTGACAAGAAGAGGAAGTATGGAAGATATTGTCTGTTTCTTTTGTGAAGGAGAAAATAAGTACTTAAAGTTAAAAATGTCGGTAATGATATCCAGGAAAGAAATTTTTTTTAATTGGGTTAAAGAAAATCCACGTGGTAAAAGATAAGCTCATTCTTACATTTGGTAGTATGTGAACACTATTTTTCATGTTTGCAAACTAAAGATTTTGTGAGTTCTATTTTACAGCCCAAATTAATGGACGTCAAGGAAGCCTGTTGTTTTTCCTAAATGTTTAATTTGGTGGGGATTGTGCCTAATCTGTTTTTTTCAGGAGTGAAGAGGAAAAGACCAACAACAAACCCCAATATATATGCGTATGCGGCAGTTCTGCACAAAATATCATTTTCATTGATTCTGTGCTGAAACCTTTTTCATGGAGTCATGCATATATTTTTCTGAGTATTTATTGGAGCTTCAATGCATACTGTATTTGTTTGTGTGTGAAGTGTGTGATGGGCCCGTGTCTTGTCTTCGTTCGTTCTTGTAAGCGTTATATGTTTCATATGTTTCATGCTAAAACATCTAGTTAGAACTGAACAAAAAGGAGAAGTTACATTTTGCCAGACGACAGAGGGTGTGGTGACAGTGACGTAGAACTCAAGACTTAAAAGAGAAGCATATATTATACAAAGACAGCCTCTTTTGTTCCTCCCTAAACATGGATAGCGTGATATGTCACCAGAGTTGGAGAAAAAGGAAAAAAAATTAAATTGGTTCATTTAATTTTAACAAGTTGCACATGCATGTAAGGTAAAATATTGTCAAGTGAAAACAATAAGACAATAAGATTGGTTTGTTTTAAAAAAAAATGTGTTATTAATATGGTATTCAGACAAGTGTGTTTATAAGAGGTCTGCAAACAAAATCATCAAATAGTATGATAATATGTGGTTAAATCAAATGAAATGCCTGAAGTAACTGTGTCATCAAAATATTTCATCTGTCAGTGAAAACTAGATGATAGATAAGGTTTTCCGATCGGTTTTTATTTTCTGATTATTTTGTTTTATTTTCTGAACATAATGGGAGCGTCTGATTTGTTTGAAAAAAGTAACATCATTTGAAAAGTATTAAGAGAATTGTTTTATGACAGTCACGTGGGCCATGAATATAGAGATCTGGAGGGGATGCAGCACTTTGAGCATTTTGAGTCTATAGAAGATTTTCTGCATTTTGATAACAGGTTGGGTTACCAGACTACATAAAGGTTTAGATGTCATATAAACTACGGAGCAAGTACATTCAGATCTGATTGATAATGTTATCAAATATTGAGGTTTCTCTCATAGATGGATCACACAGAAGACAGGATATGCTGTCAGTGCCTAAACTGATGTTGTCACCCAAATACCACTCCCTTCTGTAATGTTAGTACAGGAGGTAGAGTTGAAGGCACTCACTGAGGCTGGTAAGGTGGTAGTGGTCAGATAACTAACATTTATATAGATTTCAGATATGCCTTTGGTATCTTCCATGATTATGGTCTGATCTGGGGGAGAAGTGTGATTGCTGAGCATGTGAGAGTTGTTTTATGCCCTGATGCTGTCCAGAAGAAAAAAAAGAAAAAGACAACAAGTTAGGAGATTAAACTGTTATAACTGCAGACCTCCAGCCATTACCTGAAGCCAACTTAAGGTTTACGTGACTTGGCCAACCTAGGCCCAGAAGACCTTTAAAGTAAGAGCAATGAGTGATGACAAGCTCTGGAGAGTAGGTAAAATGGTGCCTTCTCAAGTGCACTCTGCCCGTTGATGATGAATTCAGCACATGGGTTGATGTATGTGTCAGGAGAAGAGATGGTGGGAATCCCAGGGCCCAGCAGTGCTGCCACCAGGTCAGTCCAAGGTTATATGATGTGTGCCTGTAATAATGTTGGAAGAACTTTGAGAGTTTCAGGAAGGCATATACCTAGGCCATCTTGCCTATTTCAGAGATTGCAGATGGACTGCATTAAGTTTCCAAAGGTGGGGCAGTATGAATATGTCATTGTCTATGTTGATCTATCTTTCAGGAAACACCTGGCCTGTAGTAAAAGCAAGAGTAAAATAAGATACTGGCTGAGGTAGTAAGTTGATAAATACTGGATGTAGAACAAGCCTTTTTACACTCCCCATCATTCATAAAGTTTTAGGAGCCCTTAAAGGTCAGCTCTGACTGTTGAACATAAACATCTGTGTGATTCCTTTCCAGATCTGGACTCAAAGACTAGTACCTAATTCATATAAAGGAAAAGTTTGGATCCCATATTTGATGGTCCCTACTGAGTGCTGAAGCCAAACATATTTACATTGATAATATACTTAATGCATATGAAATTTGCAGAATAATGAGAGATTATAGAATTAGCAAATAATCCACACAGTGAGAGGAAAGGTGGTGTGAACTCACTTGGATATTGTTTAATCAGGATTGGAATATTGAGTAAAGTCTGAGCATTACATCTTTGCCCCATTATGTTCATTATGTTGTAATTTGTGTCCTAACTTCATTAACAATGTTTTAAATAAGATTCAATAACTGGCTGGTTTATAACATACTGAAAGAGTAGCAATCCACTTAGCAGAATTATCAAGCAATCGAAAAATGATGATGTGTATGTGGTAAGTGAAACGGATGCATATAGATGGCTGCCACCTCACCGCTCAGTGGTCTGCACTAGAAAAAAAAGGAAAAGAGGTGTTCCATTACAGCGGGAATCAGAGCAGATTTTATTTAGAAAGAGAAAAAGATCATGCTATGCGCATGCCATGATGAGGTGGCTGCTGATGTGGAGCATGCTAAGAGGTTAAGCGAGATTTATAGAGCCGCTAATTCTAAGAAAGAATTATATTATAATTATAAGAAAGATTAGACTGATTTGCTGTGTTGATTGAAGCCAATTGACTGATTTAGTTAAGTAAAATGATAGGTTGATGCTCTCTTTGTAAAAGGATACTAAATTTGTTGTTTCTGATCAAATTGGCAGTAAGGTCAGAAAGAAGATATTATCATCATCACCTGACTGTAATAATAACCTATATACTGAATGTGAATTCTGGAGAATCTACAAGAGAGGAATATACATATACACATCAATGTAACCTGCGAAGACTGAATTTGATGGCTCAGATGAGAACTATGAAAGCCTAGACATGACAACGTTGAACTCTGATGATTATTGGATTTTGTCTCGCTTCTGATTGTGCCCCTGTGCTTTACAGGGAATAACTTGGAATAACTTAAAGGAAAGTGCAGGGAAAAATGCTGAGTGTCCAGTGGAGTCTACCATAGATGATGTAGATATGTGATGAGCACTCACATAACATTTGTTTTAATGTGGGGCTGTAGTTGTGTCTGTATATGTAGAAATATTAAGGTGTTAGAGGGCCAGCTGTATAACTTGAATATAAATATATATATATATATAGAGGTATTATGTAGTTAGGTAAAGGATTATAACATTTAATGGTCAGTATCAGATAACAATAAATACATTCAAATAATATCCCCAGCGCTGGTACATATAAAAAATTCAGATATGGAAAATAGGGGATAAAACATATATATAAAAAATATATATATAAAAAATATAAAAAATATATAAAAAGTATAGCGGCAACGTAGTTTGTCCCTTATCGGGATAGCAGCATTCAAAATGTCAGATTGTATATATTCTATACTGTTCTGATATGCCTCCAAAATATGAGAGAGTATGGAGCAGATATCAGTCAATTGATGGCAAAGGAGGTTCAATACGTTACCCTCCTGTAGAGGTCTGGGTTCCACACTCGCGATGTATTGTAAGGACTCCGCTCTGTGTGAGTCCGGCCGGCGCTCGGCTCTCACCTAGTGGCGTCCCACGTGGGTGGCCGTCCGGCGTGTGTGTAAGTTGGCGCGCTATTTGAATCTGAGGAGCGTGCCAGAGTTAGGTCTCTGCTTCGGCTGTTTCTCCCGTTGGGTGCTGTCCTCGTGAGCGCTGTGTAAATGAGTTAGTTTGAATAGTCACTCTGGGCGTTCTCACTTTGTTTTGGCGCTGTAGTAGTGGATTCCAATGCTGCTCCAGCAGTTCTGTTTGATTAGTCTCTCTGCTGGATGCGCTGGTTGTTCTGTATACAATGTGTCACTTGGAAACAATGTATCATTTAGTTGTAACAAATACTTTTTGTTGTGCCGTGATTTTGCAATCCACAGGATAATGGTCTCTCAAATCAGACGCGTTTCAGGGCTATCCTTGCCCCTTCCTCAGTGATCTGTGGATTTACTTTCATTATCTGGCACATTTATAGTCTCTATAATTAACCCCTCCTGTTTTTCAAGGGGGAGGGGATTTTTGTTGTGGGTTCCAGGTTTGTAATGAACCTGAATGTAATGAACCTGAATGACCCTGTGGATTGCAATTTCCCTTTCTTAATAAACAGAGATGTAGGCTTGTATGATTATAATACATAGCTAATTATAATAAATACAAATGCGGTATTGTTTGTGTAGGCCATATTGTTTAAATCCTGGTGGCTCATTGTTCTTCCTTTCTGTCTATATCTGATGGTCTAAAACTGGATATATGAAATAATTATCCTATTATAAGGGAGTTGTCCAGAGGGAATTATCTAAAGGTGAGTGTGTTTTATGGATGCAAGTGTCAGAGGATGCAGGTGATTGAAGGTGCAAGTGTTGATCTGTGATTGTTCTATTATAAGGGAGTTGTCTGAAAGTGAGTGTGTGTTTATGGATGCAAGTGTCTGAGGATGCAGGTGATTGAAAGTGCAAGTACTGATTTGTGATGGTGTGTTTTGGAACTGCTAATTCAAGCTGTGCAGGCTGTGTGTAAATCGGGACAGGAGAGTGGAAGTATGAGTGTTTTATTTTTATTTTTATTTTTACTCACACTCTTGTGTCTGTTTTTATTTTTACTTTTGTTTTGATTATATTTGTATTTATTCTCCAATATGTGGGGGTGACTGTGAAAATATATGTTTCTTCTGTTTTGATGTGTCTTTATTGTTTATATTCTAGATACAGTATGTCCAAGATATCCTGATGGGTCTGCGTTGATTGTTGTTTGTGGATGGGGGCCACCCACGTGGGACGCCACTAGGTGAGAGCCGAGCGCCGGCCGGACTCACACAGAACGGAGTCCTTACAATACATCGCGAGTGTGGAACCCAGACCTCTACAGGAGGGTAACGTATTGAACCTCCTTTGCCATCAATTGACTGATATCTGCTCCATACTCTCTCATATTTTGGAGGCATATCAGAACAGTATAGAATATATACAATCTGACATTTTGAATGCTGCTATCCCGATAAGGGACAAACTACGTTGCCGCTATACTTTTTATATATTTTTTATATTTTTTATATATATGTTTTATCCCCTATTTTCCATATCTGAATTTTTTATATGTACCAGCGCTGGGGATATTATTTGAATGTATTTATTGTTATCTGATACTGACCATTAAATGTTATAATCCTTTACCTAACTACATAATACCTCTATATATATATATATATATATATTTATATTCAAGTTATACAGCTGGCCCTCTAACACCTTAATATTTCTACATATACAGACACAACTACAGCCCCACATTAAAACAAATGTTATGTGAGTGCTCATCACATATCTACTTCATTTACATAAAAACCATTTAGGCTAAGGGTATAGCCCAGTGATTAGAAGCACCACACTAAGCATTATTTACAAACTGGTGAGCCACTACTCATATCCATACCATAGATGATGAATGGCTTATCAGCCCTGATCTGGGGAATCCAGTCAGAATGTATTCTTCGGGGGAGTCCTCTGGATACCTAAGCAGGCTGTGTTCAAGAGGAGGAAGACACCTATTTACTTGTGTCTCCTTCTCCTCCCCAGCGGAGAACAGATATAAGATCTGCATTGATGATATAGGGTCTGTCCTGATCGATACACCTCAGTTAATGGATGGCCCATAGGCCCTGGTTTGAACTCAATATAGTCAATTAGGAAACTCTCTTTAGACAATTAGCAAATTATGCTCAAGAGGAGGAAAATGTTAAAGAAATTAGGTGGTTGAACAAAATTTTGCTATATTGTATTTCATTATTAAATAGTCTCCATTTTCTTTATTAATCTTCATTAGATGTCACGTATGCTTAAAAATAAAAATGACTCATAATTAGATAATTTATATATGTATTAGACAGGCACTCAAGACTGGAGTTGTATAGACATATATTTAATTAAGCATACATTTAATAATACATAACATAATCAAAAATAAAAATAGAATAAAACTTAAAATAGATAAAAAAGATAAAAGATTGTATACTTCATCCAACAAAGCAGTTTGGAGATAATAGTTCATCCACCTGTAGGGTCAATAGGTGCAAACTAGAGTTCATATATCTCCAGATTGTATACTCATGTATATATATATATAGGAATAATTTTTCCTTCTATACCGCAAGAGATGTTATTTGCTGTCACATAAATCTTGTTCCAAATATAGGTTGTTAGTTGTAGATAGTAGTAATTAATGGTGGTTAGTATATTAGACTTCTTTATAGTAGTGGGTAAGTTATACCAAATAGGATAGTCAATATTCACTTCATCAGTGGCGTCCCACCTGATGTAAGTGGACATGTACACACTTACCCCTACCAGCATAAACAGGGATTCTCAACGTGCTCTTATTGTATCCCTTCCACCTCCGATATTCGGTACAGTTCAGAATGACTTTCTTGGTTCCGGAATCTCTCTAGAGGCATACACCATCTGGAGTCTCTCTGCGTCCGTGCTGGGCGTCCCACGTGGATGGAGTATCGCTGTGCAGACTGCCGTGTCACGAGACTCCCCAGAAGCCGGCTTCTCCTATGGGATGTAGTTTACTTTGAAGTTATCAGACGAAATGACGATAATATCCCATCCATAAAACTGCTAGTGGGTAGTTTTCAGTAATCGGAATGCCAAACGCGTTTCGAAGATTAGACTTCTTCATCAGTGGCCATGTTGATTTGTTTAACTTCCCACTATTTATACTTGCTTATCCAATTATCGCAAAACCCTTACTGGATTTTTCTTCAAGGGTCACTTTGGATTTCTCTTGTATATAATGTCCATATACTTTCCAATTTTATAATGTATGCCCCAATGGACATTACCATACGGTTTACATCAAAAAACTCTATTTTCTCATAAATAAGTATGTATTGCGGTATTCTTGCGTTTCCCATGCGTTTTTTCCCATACATGCGTTTTATTGTATACAGTTGCTCATCTATATAATCATCACAGTCTATATCTTATTTTAAAGTTATTCATTATGGTTATACAGATAAAAACATATTTCATATAATATAGTACAAGTATGCTTTCTACAAATGTAATGGTAAGACTATTCGAATAATATTGATATTACTGTATTGAACATTTCTATATTTGATAAATAATATTATTAGGATAATAGTATATATTGCTTGAAGGGAAGTGGTAGGGCCTAATAATCTAAAAAATTATCCTAATAATATTATTTATCAAATATAGAAATGTTCAATACAGTAATATCAATATTATTCGAATAGTCTTACCATTACATTTGTAGAAAGCATACTTGTACTATATTATATGAAATATGTTTTTATCTGTATAACCATAATGAATAACTTTAAAATAAGATATAGACTGTGATGATCATATAGATGAGCAAATGTATACAATAAAACGCATGTATGGGAAAACACGCATGGGAAACGCAAGAATACCGCAATACATACTTATTTATGAGAAAATAGTTTTTTGATGTAAACCGTATGGTAATGTCCATTGGGGCATACATTATAAAATTGGAAAGTATATGGACATTATATACAAGAGAAATCCAAAGTGACCCTTGAAGAAAAATCCAGTAAGGATTTTGCGATAATTGGATAAGCAAGTATAAATAGTGGGAAGTTAAACAAATCAACATGGCCACTGATGAAGAAGTCTAATCTTCGAAACGCGTTTGGCATTCCGATTACTGAAAACTACCCACTAGCAGTTTTATGGATGGGATATTATCGTCATTTCGTCTGATAAATTCAAAGTAAACTACATCCCATAGGAGAAGCCGGCTTCTGGGGAGTCTCGTGACACGGCAGTCTGCACAGCGATACTCCATCCACGTGGGACGCCCAGCACGGACGCAGAGAGACTCCAGATGGTGTATGCCTCTAGAGAGATTCCGGAACCAAGAAAGTCATTCTGAACTGTACCGAATATCGGAGGTGGAAGGGATACAATAAGAGCACGTTGAGAATCCCTGTTTATGCTGGTAGGGGTAAGTGTGTACCTGTCTGCTTACATCAGGTGGGACGCCACTGATGAAGTGAATATTGACTATCCTATTTGGTATAACTTACCCACTACTATAAAGAAGACTAATATACTAACCACCATTAATTACTACTATCTACAACTAACAACCTATATTTGGAACAAGATTTATGTGACAGCAAATAACATCTCTTGCGGTATAGAAGGAAAAATTATTCCTATATATATATATACATGAGTATACAATCTGGAGATATATGAACTCTAGTTTGCACCTATTGACCCTACAGGTGGATGAACTATTATCTCCAAACTGCTTTGTTGGATGAAGTATACAATCGTTTATCTTTTTTATCTATTTTAAGTTTTATTCTATTTTTATTTTTGATTATGTTATGTATTATTAAATGTATGTTTAATTAAATATATGTCTATATAACTCCAGTCTTGAGTGCCTGTCTAATACATATATAAATTATTTCTTTGGTTGATGACGTGGTGAATCATCTTGGACAGAGCACCTGTAATATCCAATCACAAGGGGGTGAGCCACCTGCTTAAACAGTTTTCATGTTACTCATAATTAGAGTTGAGCGAACGTGCTCGTAACGAGCACTGTAGTGCTCGGATCCCCTGCGCTCGCATGGGCCAGCCATCCGGATCCGTCCTCCTCACCCGACTGCAAGTCAGTGGGGACAGATCCGTTTGGTACGACACACTCGTTGACTTACATTGATATATAGTCAGGTGAGGACGGATCCGGATGCCTGCAGCCATGCGAGCGCAGGGGATCCAAGCACTACAGTGCTCGTTACGAGCATGTTCGCTCAACTGTACTCATAATCACTTGATATGTCTATAGGAAAAGAGGAACTTTCAGACACTTAGAATTTCCCAGATAGATGAAGTAATGTGTACGTCATTGGCTGCTATCATTCTTTTGATTTGTTGTTAAATGTATACTTGTATGATTGTGATTGGATATATTAAAATTGATGACAAAGGGGGGTGTGATTACACCATCATGTATTTCTAATAAAATTAGCTCTCTGGGCGTGACCAGGAGAGATCTGCATGACCAGTGATGAGCCTGTACGTGAATTTCTTGTGCTGCGGCCGCACCCTCTTACCATGAAGGGGGAAATTTTACATAATTTGAACACCACAGACAACTGAGTATAAAGTGAAGTCTCCTATTTTGGGACTTATCCAAAATTGCATTGACAGGGTAAGGGGCAGAAACAGTCCGAGCTCCATCAGTAGCAACTTAAGTCTTAATTCTCTGGTGAGCACTTTTCTTCACCTGCCTAGTGAAGAAACCACCCAACAGCAGGACATGGAGCATAGAGGAAAGAATGTGAACCAGCAGGTGGTGGCACACTTGGAGTGCACCCTGCCACCCTTGATCAAAGATTCTCTGGACCACTGGGCAGCCAAATTTGAGTTGTGGCTGCAACATGCCAAGTTTGGCCTGGGTAAGCTTCCTTGTGCAGCCAGTAGTGTGGCATCACAATAAAGCCTTGAGTGTGTTCTGGCTGGTGGGGTTAATGTTTTATCCAAAAGAATCCAGGGAGAGAGCAGGGAGGGAAGCCAACATCACAGGTCATGTGACCCTGAGTGAAATCTGAGAAACCAGCAAGTTTAGAAGCAGAAAGTGTATGGAAAAGATGTTGTATTTGATTAGTTAGAAACATACAAAGGACAAAAAAAATAACTCGGACAACCCTTTTAATGAATTTACATACAATGCAATGGCACACTGCCAACCAGATAAAGCACAAAATGCCATAGTAATATGAGGTAATCTGAAGCTAATGCTTGTTTAGTAAATTAGAGATTCTTGGCAAATATATTTTGTACAAAATTATCTGGGCCCATCCACCAAATCGTCAAGGTGATCTTTGTAGAACGGGAACCTAACACTATTTCCTACCTGTTATGTGTCAACCTTGGCTTCCGTATAATCAGGGGGTGTTGGTTCCACATGCATGCTGGGTCCCTTCTGCCATTTGTAGTGCTTCAAAGGCCTCCACTAATACAGGGATGCAGGTACCAGCATGCATGCTGAGTCCACTCGGCTTTATAGTTACACTAATTAAAATCAGCCTATGGGGCTGATTGTATTTGATTAGTTAGAAACATACAAAGGACAAAAAAATAACTCGGACAACCCTTTTAATGAATTATTTTTTTTAATTTTTAAAAATGTATAAAATACACATGGTAGTGGACAAAAACATCAGTGAGTGAAAACGTAATATAAGGGATAAATCAGTTTATTTCTATCTCTACACAGTTCCAATTTTTTTGTTCGGGGGGATTGTGAATTCATTTAAACCAGAATATACGTGACTACTACACCAATACACAGGGTAGCACACTACAATATTTGCGAGTGAGAACGTCATATTAGGCCTAAATCACCACAAAGTTCCAATTTGGGGGGAAGGTGGGGGGTTTACAATTTAGTAAAACCAGCATATAGGTAAATACGTGTCTTACAATATGCAAGGTAGCGCACAACATTATCTACGAGTGATAACTGTCAAACTAAATCAGTTACGGGTTTATTTCTATCTCCACACAGTGCCAATTTTTGGGATTGTTGAACTTATTTAAACCAGCATATTTTTGGTTACAACAACTGCAAAACGCAGGGTAGAGCACAAAATTATCTGCAAACGATAAATTTAAACCTAAATCCATTCCCAGTTATTTGAGAGGGTTGTTGAATTTATTCAAAAAGGCAAATATGTGATTTGAGTGATGACACGATTTTAGGCCCCAATTTTTGTTTATTTTTATCTCCACACAGCTGTAAATTTTTTGGGGGTTACAATACATAGGGTAGCACTCAACTTTATCTGAGTGATAATGTAAAATTAGGCCTAAATCTGTGTATTTCCAGTATTGATGTGGTGAGGAGTGGTGTTACAAAACAAAAAAATTGCATAGTAGTTTGTTACCTTGTGTTTTACGTTTTTTACCTTGTGTTTTACATCTCTCCCTTCACTAAGTTCACTGAAAAATGACAAAGACCAGGCAGGAGAAGGCTTTTTATAGGGCTGTGACATCACAGGGGCTGGCAAGCTGCTGACTAGCTGCACAGCATTCTGGGTGAACCCTCATTCCTGGGCTTCTTATTTTCACTTTATAACATGTGCAGCAGCCATTTTAGAAAAAATCTGATTAATTACCATGAAGCACAAGGAAATTTAGATTTGTAACAAATCAAAGTTTTTCTGAAATTTGTATTGAATTCTACTTTGTCAACTTCGATTCGCTCAACACTAGTATAAACACTAGCAGGGATACTTCCAATAAGTGACAATTTGTTGAATGTTTCCAATATAAAAAAGCTTAACAAATATTACAGTGCATTGTGTTTTTAAAGTCTGTTTGTTAACACAGTCAACCTTACATTTACCGATAGCTATACAGTGTGGAAAATAAGTAAAGCTAATGAAGATTGGAGAGGTCTGTACTTTTTATCATAGGTACTCTTCAACTGTGAGAGACAGAATCTTAAAAAAAACAAAAACAGAAAAATCACATTGTATGTTTAAATAAGTAATTTGCATTTTATTGGGTGAAATTTGTATTTGTTTTTATTTTTCAGGTTTGCACACACTGCAGCAGGGATTTTGGCCCACTCCTCCATACAGACCTTTTCAAGATCTTTCAGGTTTCGGGGCTGTCACTGGGCTACATTGAGTTTCAGCTCCCTCCAAACATTTTTGATTGGGTTCAGGTCTGGAGACTGGCTAGGTCACTCCAGAACCTTGAAATGCTTCTTGCGGAGCCACTCCCTGGCTATGTGTTTTGGGTCATTGTCATGCTGGAAGACCAAGCCACGACTCATCTTCAATGGTTTTACTGAGGGAAGGAGGTTGTTGGTCAAAATCTTGCGATACAAGGCCCCATCCATCCTCCCTTCAATACGGTGAAGTCATGTCCCCTTTGCAGAAAAGCACCCCCAAAGTATGATATTTTCACCCCCATGCTTCACGGTTAGGACGGTGTTTTTGAGGTTGTACTCATCCTTCTATCTCCAAACACAGCGAGTGGAGTGGATACCAAAAAGTTCTATTTTGGTGTCATCTGACCACAAACTTATCCCATGCCTCCTCTAGATCATCTAGATGGTCACTGGCAAACTTCAAATGGGCCTGGACATGTGTTAGCATGAGCAGGGGGACCTTGCTTGCCCTGTAGGATTTTAACCCTTGACAGGGTAATGTGTTACTTATAGTAATTTTTCTGACTGTGGTCCCAGCTCTCCTCAGGTCATTAACCGGGTCCTCCTGTGTAGATCTGGGCTGATTCCTGACCTCTCAGATTTACCCTTACCCACGAGGTGAGATCTTGCATGGAGCCCCAGACCGAGGAAGATTTCATCTTGTGTGTCTTCACCAAGCTGCTTGCCTATTGTTCTGTAGCACATCCCAGCCTTGTGCAGGTCTAAAATTTTGTCCCTGGTGTCCTTACAGAGCTCTTTGGTCTTGGCCATGGTGGAGAGATAGGAGTGTGATTAAGTGTGTGGACAGGTGTCTTTTATACAGGTTCAGATGTCAGTTTTTGATAAGTTATTTCCATCAATTTAAACCCAGAAGTGGAGCCTACACAGAGATAAGGTATAATGAAAAGATCTGCACCTGTTCTGTGTTTTTGACCCACACCTGGTTTTGGCTCACAATAACTGATAGAAATAACGGACGTGTGAACAAGGCCTAAGAAGTTTAAACAGGTGCAATTAATACAGGTAATAAGTGCAGAGTAGGAGGCCTTCTTAAAGAAAAACTAACAAGCCTGAGAGCCAGAATTCTTGCTGCTTGATAGGTGATCAAATACAGTACTTATTTCATACAATAAAATGCAAATTAATTACTTAAAGATTTTTTTGGATACTGTTTCTGTTAGTTGAAGTGTACCTATGATTAAAAATTACAGATGTCTCCATTCTTTTTTTTTGGGGGGGGGAGGAGGGGGGGATTGCAAAAATCACCAGTGTATCAAAAACTTATTTTCCCCACTGTATATGTCACTAATAACTCAAGATATATATATATATATATATATATATATATATATATATATATATATATATAAACTCAAAAGAAGAAACCGGAAGCAGCACTATCCAATGATGGGTGCAATTCCTTCAAAGACCAGGGACCAAGGTCTGTAGTAGGTAAGTAGACAAGGAAGGCAGCACTCCAAATTTCATGTAAAAAGAACAAGTGTCATATACCAATTTTCAGGTCAATTGGAACATTTTTGATTTGGGTAGAATCAAGTCATTTGAATCGGACCTGACACAAATTTCAAGAATTTATTTTGTATCTCTACCCCAGACCTGTTCATAGCATATGTCTAGTGTTGCAGTTTGTCTATTTAAAGTAAACAAAATGCTAAATTACAACACTACAATCAACCTGTGGACAGATACAGATGTAAGACACTTTCATACCGACAGGAGAGGATTAGAAAGAAAGGAATTCCCAGATTCTCAAAAACATGGATTCTGAAATATGAGAGGATTTTTCCTATAAAAGTGCAGATTTGACTGTTTAGATAAAAACTTTCCAATTCTTCCAGAGAATCTACAATATGTTTACTCAAAATACAAAGATGTTCCTGACATTTCATTGGATAAACACTACAAAGTTGTCCTATAGCCCCCTCCAGAGGTGAGAAATAGTAAAGATATGAATCAGCAATTTTTGCCAAACGCTAGAAGTTCTTTTTTTCATGCTTTAAAATTCCTTTCTGACTTCCGTGTAGGGTAAGCAGAGCATTTAGCTTTCCCATTGGACTGCATATAGAAACCCATATCTCTTAGCTCTGATTGCAAAAGGATGGATTAGAGTGCCGAGATAAGGTGGAGACTTGCTAAAAGGCTCCATATAACCCATGTCAGAGCTGTAGCTGCTTCCATACACACACCGATGATTCCTTCTGACACTGTATGCTCACGGTTATTGTCTATGGCTTTACCGACATATCTGGAAGTAGTTTCAGTGTTTTCACTTCATAACTAGACTGCAGGTGTGAGGCTCGTGAGACAATATGGCGATGGTTGTCTATTTTGTTCAGTACTCCTGAAATCAGATCGCTTCAACTGAACAGACAAGGCAGAATCCAGATTAGGTTCATTTTCAGGTTAAATACTTGTAGAAACGCAAAAAAAAAAAAAAAATGCTTTGCCAGAGCACAACACTAATATTGGCAATCAAAAGGAGAGGAAGAACAAGGGGCTAATTACATCAGAGCAAGGCAACAGGGAGATAGTAGGAACAAAGCCGGGTGCAATACAGTAAAAAAAAACAACAAAAACATGGAATAAAAACTATAGATCGTGGAACATGACAAAGAGAACAACCAGACTTTTTGCTTACAGTAAATCAGTACAAGGAGACAAAGAAAAATCATTTTACTTTAATCTCACTTAAAACAAATTTTGCGATATAGCTCATGTAGTACAGACCCAGACAAATTTGCTTGTAGCAGTAATGATTTTCTGAATTGCAGCCAAGCATCTAAATTAAAACACTTTCCACATTCAGGACATAATTATGGCTTCTCTCCCGTGTGAGTTCTTAGATGTTTAACAAGATCTGGTTTGCAACTAAAACATTTCTCACATTCAGGACATAAATATGGCTTCTCTCCCGTGTGAGTTCTTAGATGTTTAACAAGATCTGATTTCCAACTAAAACATTTCTCACATTCAGGACATAAATATGGCTTCTCTCCTGTGTTAGTTCTTAGATGTTTAACAAGATCTGATTTCCAACTAAAACATTTCTCACATTCAGGACATGAATATGGCTTCTCTCCCATGTGAGTTCTCTGATGTCCCACAAGGTCTGATTTCTGAATAAAACTTTTCCCACATTCAGGACAAGAAAATGGCTTCTCTCCTGTGTGAATTCTCACATGCCTGTCAAGCTTTTCTTTTCTGTAAAAACACTTTCCACATTCAGGACATGAAAATGGCTTCTCTCCTGTGTGAATTCTCACATGCCTGTCAAGCTTTTCTTTTCTGTAAAAACACTTTCCACATTCAGGAAAATGGCTTCTCTCCTGTATGAGTTCTCAGATGTATATTAAGATAACGCTTCTGACATTTCCAGCATTCAGGGCATGAATATGGCTTCTCTCCTGTGTGAATTCTCAGATGTGTATCAAAATGAGATTTCGTACTATAACATTTCCCACATTCTGCACACGAATATGGCTTCTCTCCTGTGTGAAATCTCAGATTTACATCAAGATTTTGTTTGCGACGAAAACACTTCCCACATTCTGAACATGAATATGACTTCTCTCCTATGTGAGTTTTCCAATGTTCAACAAGACATACTTTCACAGTAAAGGATTTACCACATTCTGAACATGTAAATGGACTTTTATCTTCGTGTTTTTTGTGCATGGACATTTCACAAAGTTCATCCAGTTCTATTATTGGCAAGCAGTGCTTAATTATCATCTACTTCATCAAAGAGAGACTAAAGTAGACTTCCATGTGGGCCTCTCATCCAGTTCTTACCTGTAGAAAGAAACATTTTTACATAAAAGGAAGGACCTTTTCACCAAGTTGCACACATTTAGTACAGGTCAAATTTACTATATCAGTAACACGCAAATATCTTTTTTTATTTTTACATTTGGCTGAGATACAAATCGATTTGTGTGTGTGTGCGTATATGTGTGCGTGAGAGAAAGAATGCAAATTTGTGTTTCTCAACTAACTACACTAAGTAATATATTGTTTAGAGGAACTAGTTTAACTCTTTTACATCTTATATTTAGAGGGGTAGCTTCCCCTATTTAAACCATGCATTCTCACCCATCTGCCTAGTACTTTTAAATCAGGGTAGCCCTTAGCCAGATTGATCGATACCACCTTGTTGCGGGTTGATGGGCCTGACATTCTTGATCAAAAATAAGCGCACAAGCTTCTTACTTTCATATAGCGAGTGTAGCAGTAATGAAGTTACATTTATTTCTGTTTTCAATGTTTGCATATGCCTTTGTGCATAAAGCAGTGTGCTGCTACTTGTAGATCTGGTTTGTTTTCCATACTCGATCCCTACTGTCTTCAGATCCAGAAAAGAACCGGGATTCGTCACTCCAGATTATATAATTCCAGTCTGTAACAGTTCTTGTTCACTACTCTACTGCAAAAGGAGGAGACAGAGGATTCCTATCCAGGGGCAGATTGGCCATAGGCCTAACAGGTAATTAAAGAATCAGGTACTTATGTACCTGGCCAGCAACATGTCCTCCTGAATTCCACTGTGTCCCGCATCTCCCCTCCTAAACCCCTTGCTCCATATCTTAATCAGAGACAACTGGAAGAGGAGGAGAGATGGCTTTTGGGGCAATATATTATGCGGCACTGTGGTATTTTGTGCTATGGTATTGCTGACCCCTCTACTTTTGTTTCCCCGCCTCCTGTCAATTTAGACCCTCCTACAGTATGGGGCTACTTTTAGGTATTTTTGTAGTTTTTTTTCAGGACAACTTTAGGTTCCCAACCTGCCCCTGTGGCTGTCAATTTCAAGATGGTGGACAATGAAATTCTGGGATCTGCTTGTGCTCATCAGCAGATCAATCACCTCTATTGGTGGTCTTTCTGCACCATCCAGAGTCAGTTCGCCATGTGGACGTGTCCTCACATAACCAATGCGCCCAACAACTACTAAGAGCTAGGTCATAATGCTAAAAATGGCAGGCAACTTGTGGAAACAACCATCCCGCTTCTCTCAGTCCAATGATGTGCTCCCTCTCAAAGTCAGTCAGCTGGGTAAAATGTATTCTAGCTTGTTATTCAGATGAACCATCTGTCATAAAGGAGGTACACTACCCAAAAGTAGCCTCTTGGTTTTTTTCAGGGCAGCTGGGGATGCACTTTTACCCCAACTTGTGGCAAGGCTCAGTATTTTATCAGACCACATGAAACAAGGGAGAAGTCCATGGTCAGCACTACACAATATAGCCAGTGAGGACAAAGACGAGACAGTGGGCTGGTGTAGTGCAAAACATTGAACAATAACCCCTTTAGTGATTACAACCACCCCTTTTACAGTGATCACTAAGGCACCTTAGCAAGGCTGCTAACTTTTTAAATATGACTATATAGTCTAAGTTCTGCATAGGTCTCCTGTGCAGCAGAGAGCAGGAGCCTGACTCTCATATGATATGCTCTTACATCCCAGACCAGCAAAACACCAATCCAGAACATTTAACCCTAAATGCTGCAGTAAATTGCGATTGCAGCATCTAAACAGCTTCAGAGGAAGGAGACTCGCTCAACTAGGAATCAGCAACCCCATGAACAAGATAATGCGGTGCCAATGTCTTCTTGTGGTAACCAGGAGCCTAAAAAGGCCCCCAGGTATGCCCTCAGTGATTTCCTATCAGTCTGCGCCACACAGAGGCACAGCACAATAACAGTGCCCGACAGTTCACATGGTAAACTTCCCTTGTGGAGCTAGTAAATGGTAAAAATAAAAATACACGTAGACTCCAATCATCAGGAACATCTCCTGTAAGAAGGGACTGATTATACAGATCAGTCAGGGGGCCAACAATCACAGATCAGAGTTCTTTAAGAACTCTAGGGTGGATGCCATCCGGACCCGTTGCCTTAACTTTAGCCGGACAAGTTCCTCTAGAACATCGGCCTCTGAAAACACTGGGACTGAAACCTTACAACTAGAGGCAATGCTATGTCCAGCCATGTTCTGATTATGAAAGTTGCCATCTGAAAAAACTGAGCAGAAGTAGTTATTCAGATGGTCAGCGACCGTCTTGACAACCAAATGAACTATTGTATTTCAGTGGTTTAGGACAGCCTAAACTTGTATCATGTGGATGGCCACAAATAAATATAAATAAATTACAGAACAGATACTGTGGACCTTGTAGTGATTGTGTCATTTATAAGAAAATGTGAAAAAAGTGAAATCTAGAAGTTGACTGATGGTGGAAATAGAAAATATAGAAAAATATTTGTGAATTTAATAAAATTCCTACAAATTTAACTTCATGGAACAAAATCATTATGTCCAAGATTGTGTATTTAAGGAAACTGCATTGTTTCCAATGGAAAAGAATCAGCATGACAGCCTCACAGCAACAAATACTTCTAAAAATAAATGTGTTAGAGGGTTTAGTCCTCTTAGAGTAATTCACCTTCATTCAGTAAAGAATAAGGAACTTTGAATAATGAAAGTCTTATCATATGGAAATAATATGAAGACTTTCATATATGTGAATTATAGATGGAGAGTCATGTGGATGTAGGTCTGGATGGAATGTATCTCATCAGGATGTAAAACTCACACTGTTTACACTGATTATCATATGAAAAGGTCTTGGAGTATCCCAAGAATCTCTTACATATGCTAAATAGGGTGGGACCAATAGGTCTCTACCCTGCAAATACAATGTGTAAATGAAGGACCATCTCAGAAGGCCAGAAAATGCTAAACTGTTCTTCCAATTAGTTCTTCCACTGTATATTGTAATAAGGGAAGCCAGATCTGTTGATGAAAGGTTTCACGGATTATGAAGGTGAGACTGGGCATCTCCTTGGGGAAGAGGAGGAGCAGATCGCTATAGCCACTAAAGGGGTATAAAAGACCTAAGCATGGCGCTGAAAGATAGAATTCATCACTGACCTGCTGAGGAGAAGACACTGACTGAAGATGAAGTCCTGAGTGTGTGGAGAGTTCATGTCTGGTAAGTATCACTGAACTGATTATAAGTGGAAGGAATTATCAGATATTGTAATCTGTGCTGTGTATAAGGACAATGTGTCTCTGTCTGTAATGTCTCTTGTGTATGTCTCCATGTAGATATATAACTCCCATCATAATTGGACACTGATTTTCCACCTTTTACAATACACATTTCTACACTTCTTGTATTTCATTTCTTGCACTGAACCTTAGAATCAGACCCAGTAAGAGGGAGGAAATTGTTACAATGGGAATAACTTTTTCCTGGACATTCAGTGATGACAAAGTGACTGGTGATTGTTAGCACAGTAGTGTGCAAGTAATTGTACACACAGTGTCCATAGATGTGATAGTACATACCTGTAACTGTGTAGGGAACATGGACAATCACAGATCTCGACTGTTACCACTCGCCTGCCTTAAAGCACCTACAAAAGCAGAAAAGAGGCTTACTGGCAGGGGGAATCTTCTTGAATTGATGTCCACACATTAATTTTACTGTATGTATAGTTATATAATAAAAGGTGCATATATAGAACACGTATTATACAGTATATTATGAACAGAGTCCTAAAAACAACTATTGGACATAAGTTTGAAAATGGACCATATTTCAGGCAACAAGTCTTTTCATGTTATTTTGTGAAATATAATGGTTCGAAGAAATTAATACTTAAGATTAGTATTGAGCAAACTTGATTTGGCTACTTTGTCAAGTTTTACAAAGAAATTTGCTTCATGACTAATTACTTTCTTACAAAGCACATTTCTTTGTAAGCAGCGGATGCAGTTACGGGGAACGGCATTTGTGCCGCCCGTAGTCATTGCAGCGTTCACCGCCGTTTGTGTCATCTAACATAAAAATGGAATCCTTTCAGGGGTTAAAAAACAAACAAAAAACAAATAATATTCAACTGTTTGAGTGCGAAGAGGCAGTCACGGGCATCTTGACTGAACATCCCACACAGAATCTTGCATGGTGCCTGATGATGTCATCACGCTGACCAGGGTAGTGAAGTCACGTCACTGTGCATGAGATTTCACGTGGGATCTTCAATCAAGATGGCTGTAACGGCCTCTTTGCGCTCAAATGGATGAGGTGAGCGAGTGAGAGTGTGTGTATGTGTAATTATATATATACAGGGTGGGCCATTTATATGGATACACCTAAATAAAATGGGAATGGTTGGTGATATTAACTTCCTGTTTGTGGCACATTAGTATATGGGAGGGGGAAAACTTTTCAAGATGGGTGGTGACCATGGTGGCCATTTTGAAGTCAGGCATTTTGGATCAAACTTTAGTTTTTTCAATGGGAAGAGGGTCATGTGACACATCAAACTTATTGAGAATATCACAAGAAAAACAATGGTGTGCTTGGTTTTAACGTAACTATTTTTTCATGAGTTATTTACAAGCTTCTCTTTGTTTACAGCCATTGACATGTCGCAGAGGTTAACACGTGAGGAGCGGATAGAAATTGTTTTGATGTGTGGTGAATGCAGTACCCGGGTCATTGCAGCAGATTTCAATGCAAGACACCCTACGAGACCACCCATCTCCCATGCTACAGTTAGCAAACTGCTTGCCAAGTTTCGTGAAACTGGTTCAGTGTTGGATTTGCCAAAATGTATATATATATAAATTATTGTTTATATATAAACAATAAATAAACATATTAGGTATCGCCACGTCCGAAAAGTCCAAAGTATTAAAATATTAAAAAATATCTCCTACGCGATGAACGCTGTAAAATAAAGAAATAAAAACTGCACAATTCACCATTTTTTAGTCACCTTGTGCCCCCCCCCCCAAAATAGGACAGGACTGTTCTATTATGGGCTGGACTTTTTTTATAAAATGCGGAATGCACATGGCTTTTTTTGGTGTTTTTATTTTTTCGCGTGGTATCGAATATCGCAATATTTTTTAAAGGTAATCGAAACCGAATCAAAATTTTGGTATCGTGACAACCCTAGGTCTGACTAAACTAAAATTGAACTTTTTGGCCACAATGACCATCGTTACATTTGAAGGAAAAAGGGAGAAGCTTGGAAGCCTAAGAACACCATCCCAACTGTGAAACACAGGGGTGGCAGCATCATGTGTGGAGTTGTTTTGCTGCAGGAGGGACTGGTGCACTTCACAAAATAGATGGCATCATGAGGAAAGAAGATTATGTGGAAATACTGAAGCAACATCTCAAGACATCAGCCAGGAAGTTAAAGCTTCAGTGGAAAAGAGTCTTTAAAAAGGACAATGACCCGAAGCATACGTTCAAACTGGTTACAAAGTGGCTTAAGGATAAAAAAGTCAATATTTTGGAGCGGCCATCACAAAACCCCGATCTCAATCCTATTGAAAATTTATAAGCAAAGCTGAAAAGGCATGTGTGAGCAAGGCAACCAACAAACATGGCTCAGTTACACTGGTTTTGTCAGGACGAATGGGCCCAAATTCTGACCAACTATTGCGAGAATCTTGTGGAAGGATATCCAAAACGTTTGACCCAAGTCATACAGTGTAAGGGCAATGGTACCAAAGATTAATGAAATGTAGAAAGTAATATAAGTGCCTTAAAACATTCTCTCTCTCATTATTCCGGCATTTGGCAAATAATAATTATGGTAATCCTAATTGACCAACAAAAACAGGAAAGGTTTATTCTGATTTCATGTCAGATATTGAGAAAAACATGCAGATGTGTATCATATATAGTGTATGTAAACTTCTGTTTTCAAATAATCTATATATATATATATATAAATTTTAATGCCATTTCAGGGAAAATCAATTTGTTACCATGAAGAACCAGGAAATTCAGCTTCATGGCAAATCGAAATTTCCCTGAAATTCGGATCGAAGTTCACTTTGCATACTTCGATTGCCTCAGCCCCACTTAAGATCATGATCTACTGAAGGACAATCTAGTTGGAGTTATATAAAATAAAGTTAAAGGTCAGAGGGTAAAAAGAGACAGCGGAAAGTAACTTTCACCATAGATCGGTGCTCATCTGTAGATGCATTCTCATCCAGTGAGATACATCATTATTATTACTATTAATAATTCAGTATAATAATGAGGTATAAATTTGCCACATAATTAGAGATGAGCGAAGTTTAGAAAATTCGATTCGGACCATTTGCTGAACTTCGTCAAGAAATTTGATTAATTCAGAATTAATTTGTCACAAATGGAGATAAATCTGGTATACCCAGGCCCCTCTGCCTAATCATATTCATCCTACTTGGTGGCCCAATCTCAGGGTGATGGAAAGTAAACTGCAGGGACAGTGCATCACCATGTGCATTACATTCTAGTGCACCCACATTCATAGTTAATCAGTTCTGAAGGTACTGTGCCGTCAGTATTACAGGCCATTGTAATTTATCGGCATCTACATCACTGTGAGGTGCACCAAGATTTATAGCCAATACTGTCCATCAGTATGGTAACACTGTCCTCTAATTTATCGCCATGGACTTAACAGTGTAGTGGGCCAAGATTCAATTAGTACCCCCATTACAGAGTAGGGAGGGTGGCAGCAGCAGCGGCAGTAACCGTGACAATTGAAGAGGAGCAAAGTTTTCTAAAATTCAATACAATCCAAATTAATTTGTGATGAATTGTGTTAAAAATCAGCTATTTCCTGGCTGCAGAGAGCCTGTATAGTGGTGTAGAACACTGTGCATTGCAGTAACACACATATGGAGTCCGCTGTGTTAGTAAAACAATACTGTGAGCCAGTATGACACGCAGATACAGGCGTTGCTCTTAGAATCACTGCACACTTGACTTATTTAGTCAGTTACGGGACCAAAACTGAACAAATAACTCAAGTGTGAACTTATCGTTATAGGTTAATGTTAGCGTCAGGTATAAAGAACGTGCAGTGGCCCAAGATTCTACTATAGAGTGAAAGAGCGCACTCCTTTTACACCGTCGTCAGCCGATTCCACATAGATTTCTACAGAACCTGAACTGCTACACACTGATACAAGTAGTGTCACCCTGACAGAGTGGTGAAGGCGTCAGCAGTAAGTTTGCGTTGACATCACTGTTAAGGATGAGTGGACCACTGGATATTCGGGTTCGACTAAACTGAGTTTCGAAGTTCAGTTTGGGTCAGAAATTTGACCCCGAACACCGAACCCTATTGAAGTCAATGGGGACCCGAACTTTGGGGCAATAAAGTGGCTTTAAAAATGTCATAGAGAAGGCTAGAGAGCTGCAAAATGGTCCAAAATGGGGGTAAGAGCAATGCAATTGCTCTGCAAACAAATATGGATAGGGAAATGACTTAAAATAACATAAAATGCATCAAAATAAAAAATAATCTTGAGCCAGGAGGTCCAAGTGGAACAGGAAGTTCGGGAGGCTGTGGACGTGGCAGTGTAGGTGGAAGAGGCGGAGGAGAAGGGCAACACTCTGTTGTTTTTTAAAATGCATCTGTTAATTCTGTGTGAGACCTTTAGTCCTTTTTGGTTGCGGCTGGTATACTTCACTACTCTGCCAATATAAGACATAATAATCTTGAGCCAAGAGGCGGAGGTCTGAGTTGAGGCAGACGTGGCGGTTCAGGTGGAGGAGGTCACTAACTTTTTTTATTTTTGTCTTTTGGTTTGTGGAGGCCCCAAAACATTGGGAAATGGCAGAGAACACACAAAGTGCTGGCTTTCCGGACCAGGGCTTGCGGGTGGGGGTACTTCCTCTTTCTCTCCAGTGTTTGGGGGATGGACAGATGAACGCTTCCATGGGACAGTGTGGAGATGCTCGGTGACACTGGTGGTGGTGTTGCTGTCACATCCTTGCTTTGAGGGGTGCCAGGTGGCCCTATCGGTCCAGAGGGGGAGGAAGAGGCTGAGATCGCAGCAGAAGAGGGAGCAGGAGGAGCCTCAGATCTCTGGTGGTTCTTCAGGTGTCTACTCCACTGAAGTCCATGCTTTGCAGTTAGATGCATGGTCATGCAGGTGGTAGTCAGGTTTAGAACATGTATGCATTGCCTGAAGAATTGCCATGCAAGGGAACTCCTTTGAGCTGACTTTGGTGTGCTCAGTCCCTCGGCATGGTGGGTAGTAGCAGGCGACCTGGCTGGGGGCCGACAGCTCTGCTTTTGCACCCTGATCCCTTTTTTGCTGTGCGGTTGGCGCTGCGTGACCCCCACCCCTTCCTCCGAACTGCACACGTCACTTGCATGACCTGGATGCCATGTGATGCCATCTTCCACCCACTCCTCACTCCTGCCCATTCTGCACACTGCAGAAAGCCGCAGCAGTTGACACCTATGTTTTGTCATCAGAGAAGAGCTGCAATGGTCCTCCTACGTCCTCATCCTCAAATATAAATGGTTGGGCATCAGTGCACTCAATCTCTTACACTTATGGGGGAGGGCTAGGTGGATGGCCTACGGAACCCCACCAGCAGTCATTAAAAAGCATAAGTGACTGCTGCATGATTTGGACCTCAGTTAATCCTCCAGATTTGGAGGCTTTTAGTCTTTCTGCCTTACACTTCTCATTTTCTTCAATATATTTAACACACATGTGAGGTGCATTCACACTATGCAGCATGCGGTTTTAGTTTTTATTTTACCTTTTTTGTGTTTCCTCTTATTTATTGGCAATATTAAGTATGCACATATATGACTAATGGTATTAAGATTAAATACACTATTTTAAGGGTAATGCCAGTCCACAGTTTACCAAGATCCTAAACTGGATGCAGTCCACATTTTGGTGACAGCCTAAATCAACTATAAAAAGACACACTAAGGCCTCTCCTTCATAGCCACTAATGAAGGCGATTGATCTCGGAAACGCGTCTGGTGTTTGGGGTCCGGACCCGTATTCTCGCCACTTGCTACATTGGAGAGTGAATAGGAAGGGCCGTCTGCACACCAGTATTGTATGCATCTCCTTTGAAGCTGCTCATCTACACAGGACCTGTGGAGACCAGCTGACCGCCCGTTCAAGTGATCGCAAACCACGTGACTGCAGACACACAGAGGAGGCTGCACGCGAATTCCGAGCACTCCACTACAACAGCGCATTGCTGCTTGCGCAGCTAATGAACTGGCCAGTCCACATCCAGCGGAACAGTCGGGTAAGATGTCATTGGGCCTGTGTTTATGTCATTTCAACTTACCTAAGGCGATCTAAGAGCCCACCTTTATAAGGAAGCTGACGTCTGAGGTCAGAGTGGCATTGATATAAGATTGACTGTTGTGAAGTGATCTATACAATCTGGCTCGACTATATCAACATTTAAAGGGTTTCTGTCACCAGTTTTTTTCAGTATGAATCAGGCTGACATTAGAGATGTGCTAATGTCACCTGATTCCAAATATATATCTGTTTTATTTACTGGTTCCCCCATTTTTATATAAAATGAACTTTTATTTTATGCTAATAAGGCCTCTAGGTGCAAGGGGCGTTACCCCTGCTCCTAGAGGCTCTGTTGATTGAGAGGCCCAGGCAGAAAAGAAACACTCCATTCACCATAGCTTGCAAGGACCTTCAATGATGTCATGACCATGTGATCAGTCACATGGTTAGGATCACATGAACAGCCTGTCTCCTCCTAAACCATGTGACTGATCACATGGTCATGACATCATTGAAGGTCCTTGCAAGCTATGGTGAATGGAGTGTTTCTTCTCTGCCTGGTCCTGTCAATCAACAGAGCCTCTAGGAGCAGGGGTAACGCCCCTTGCACCTAGAGGCCTTATTAGCATAAAATAAAAGTTCATTTTATATAAAAATGGGGGCACCAGTAAATAAAACAGATATATATTTGGAATCAGGTGACATTAGCACATCTCTAATGTCAGCCTGATTCATACCGAAAAAAATGGTGACAGAAACCCTTTAATCTGAATTAACATCCAGTTTGAATTAACAACGCGTGTCGGACATTTGATACCTGCGGTGACTATTAATACTTACATCCGGTGTATTACAAACATTCAGATGACGTATACGATTATATGAATACATCAGTGGTTCTTTGTATATAAAGCAATCTATATAAGATTACGCTCATAGGATGATGGTTATTGGAACTTATATGGTATAGAAGCGGTGATCACTTGCTCTATATTCAGGTTTGAATTGTCGCCACGGTGGAGCTACGTAGCCTGACATTCATTACCATATTGCACCATTATTGTTTGCTGCTATTTTACTTATTTGGGCTGCGGCTTTTTTTTGGCTACTATTCACACTTGTGCTGCTATAATACTGATTGCTACCATTTATTTCTTGCTGCTCTATTATGTGAACATGCTGTAGTGTCTCTAATGTATTTTAGTTTATTTTATCGGATTTTATTTCTGTTAATAAATACTATGTCCGCCACACATTTCAGTAGATAGAGTGCGTGCCTATTTTCTTTTCTCATTTTTTCTCTTTTTTTCTACTGTGATTGGGTGATCCAGGAGGTATAGCACCATCTTCTCCATTATTCAGTGTGAGCTACCCTTTTTTTGTTTGTTTTATATGATTTCGAGCTCAGACTCCTTGGCTGATGTGCAAGGGGTTGAGGTGGAAGACAGATGCCTGTGGGCCGCCGATGCCAACTCTGTGCTTTCAGCATTGGACCGGGTGGAAGACAATGTGGATGCACACTCAGTCATCCAATCTAATACTGTCTCTGCTTGTTCTGGCCTCACCATTCTTAGAGCAGTATTCGCGCCTACAAAATGACGCGGAACGTCCCGTCACCTGCTTGCACCAGAAGAAGGTTTTTCACTTGGGAGTGTAGCTGGCAAAGATTAACAACGGCCTCTCACTGCAGCAGGAGCTCCACCTACACCATGACCACCTCCCTTATTTGATGCTGTGCACATTTTTTTATGGTCAGACACCAAATAGGCAAACAGACCAACAATTGTATTTCTGCGTCAAGAGTGCAAATGAAGTGTTTTTTACCCCCAAAAATGGCTATAAGTCACCAACACAATTAACAGACTAATAAAGTATTATATTTGCCTGTGTTGATGGCAAGTAAATGGTAATTCACAAAAAAATGGCTATACTTTACACAATTAGACTGATTACCTATTATATTTTCCTGGGATAATGGGAAGTAAAAAAAAAAAGGTGCGTCAGTGACACAATTAACAGACTGATTAACTATTGGATTTCCCTGTCGCTTGTACAAAATTGTTGTATTGCACCAACCAATAATGCCATCAGGTCACCCTCAGACTGAACAACCCGATTAAGCATTCTATTTCTATGTCACTGGTGCAAAGTTATCTTGTACCCTCCTGAATGCCTACAGGTCACCCACAGACTTATTAAAGAAGATGAAGGCCTAACACTGTCCCTCACTGCAGCAGCGTCCTGTCCCTACACTAGTCGGAGCAGAATGGCAACGCACCAGGTGATCCAGCATTTATGTATGCAGGGGTCACATGGCACGTCGGCCAATCACAGTCATGCCAATAATAGGCAAGACTGTGATGGCTTCCAAGTGCCCACAGCTTAATCGCTTGTTGACTGGCTTCTCTGCAGCCTTTCAACAGGCTTTACTTAAAGTACAAAGAACAAACACTGACTTTGGCGCCAAAGTCCATGTTCAGGACCCAGACACCGTGAACGTGGCGGTCCGGGTTTGCTCATCACTAGTCACTGTTTATTTTGCCCTTCTTTTGATCTGTCATAAGAACAACCTCCAAAACATGGATCCTGTCTTTTGAGCATCCAAATTCACATGGTCAGTAATCCATCAGTATTGCTAAGGCAAAAAAAAGAAAATAACAGGAGTGGGTCCAAAACAGAGATAACATGTGATTGGAATGCATGTCTTCTGTGTTTTGGACCCACTCCTGCTTTTGGCTTCCAAATCATGAGCAATCATGATGCTACAAAGACAGGATCCGCTACGGTTTTCATTTTACCTTCCTTCTGACAGATCAGAAGGGTAAAATAAACGGTGATGTCAACAAGTGGCCCTATCACAGAGGTTGGCAACAGCGAGAGGAGTCAACATAGTGGCCCCATCAGAGTGGGGAGGTTCCACCGCATGAGGGGTCAACACCGTGGCCCAGCCATAGAGTGGTGAGGTATGAGGCAACAGCAGTGGCAGTATGAGAAGATGGCAGCAGGTGTGTGGCATCAGCATCCTCATAGTGGCTGAATCAAGTGGCCCAAAGAAGCAGGTCTCTTTTGACATAGTTTGGGTGTGGGACCATGGATACATCAGGCAGGCACTGGCATGTGAAAATCCTAGCTGATCGATGCCCGATTCATCTTCACAAAACTCAGTCTCTCAACATTTTGGGAGGACAGGCGAGTTCTCCTAGGGCTAACTACGCGCTCTGCCGCACTAAACACCCGCTCTGATGCCACACTACTGGACGGGAAGGACAGCTTTTCCAGTGCAAACTGTGGCCAACTGCAGCCACAAATTAAGTTTGGCTATTGGGATATTTTTTATTATTGCATTATACTTATTTTGACCTGAAAATCACTTTTTCAATTGGTCTTTATTAACAATATGGAATCCTTTTTTGTGTACAGAGCTGAGACGCTCTACTAGCTGCCTGTGGATTATTTCTCAATTCTGTCATCTGAGGAGCAGACAGACTCCTTAACTCTTCTCTCTGAATTTATAAACACTCATTACAGCTCAATCCTTACCTTACTGATAAGAATGTGGCTTAAATAAGTGTTTATGACCTCTCATTAGCTTAGAGATAAGACTTAGACGACCGGCACAAAGTGAAAGTACCAGTCCCAGAGTTACAAAAACAGTTAACCCTTTGTGACTGAACAGCTCAATGTTTTTTAATAAAGACCAATTGAAGATATGATTTTTAGACAAAAATAAATTAAATGCAATCATTAAAAAAATGGACTCCAGCCTTTAAGTTACTGCTGATGGAGCTGTTACTGCTCCTGCCATCCCACACGAGCAGCCATGGCAGTAGAGCGTGAGCGCAGAGGGCACCCCCCAGTAAGACCTTTGTGTGAATGGACGATGACGCACATAGGCAGTGGCCAACTGACTACATAGGATGTCTCAGTGTAGGTACATTGAAATAACACATAAAAAAATAGGGCTGTGGTACTACCAGAAGGGCTCTCCACCCCAATAGTCCAGTATAGTCAGTGACACGTATAAACAGGTTTCCATGTTTACTGCATAATGATTCCAGTATTTCCATAGAATGCTCCGATATCACCAGTTATTGTGCATCCACATGAAAAAATGACGACGAGAAAGACTGGTCCGATAGGAGAAGAGGGCGAGAGGGGGCATTACATATAGGAGATTAGATAGACATGTGAGTGGATATGGCAGGGGGCTAGTGTGAGAGGAGGCATTAGCTGTATGAGATTATATATATGTAAGGGCTTGTTCACACATCAGTTATTTGATCAGTTATTGTGAGCCAAAACCAGGAGTGGAGGCTCCACAGACATAAGGTATAATGAAGAGATCTGCACCTGTTCTGTGTTTTTATATAATAACTGATAGAAATAACTGATCAAATAACTATGTGAACAAGGCGTAAGTTATATGCAGGCGTACTGGCAGGGGGTAGGTTGTTGATACTGAGGTATACAGGAAAAAGTGTCTGTCTGTATAGATAGGACTGCGCATAGGAGAGAGATACAGACATGACATGGGGCAGAGGAGGAGGTTGGGGCAGTGCGAGACCTAACAATCCCAATGGGAGGAAGACACCAAGTAACATCTATAGGAGGAGGGAAGGAATCCATGAGGCGCTTACCTGCACTGATCTGTGAGGGAGAAAAGAGGAACCGAGCCCAGAAAGTTGTTACAGAAAGTGCAGCACGTGGGCCACGCTGCAGTGCACAGCGTGATGAGGTCATAGGTGGGGAAGCGTGTTGTGTCACTAGGAATCCAGCGTAGTTCTGGTAGTAGGGGCACGTCATGTACGTCCTCCAGTAGGAAGAGAATAAACGATGTTATGGTCACACACTGCCATCTTGTGGTGAAGGGGGGAAATGCACCACTAATATTATATGTAGGTGAGAAAGAAAGGAAATATGTATAGATTAAATGGAGATGTGGCATGTATATAATGCTGAAATAGTGAGTGTGTGTTATGTAGTTATTATTATTAGGATGTAGATGAGAGTGTGTATATAATAGTGGTCATTAGTGAGTGTGTGTGTGTGGGGGGGGATATCAATATGCACAAAGGGGTGGGTATAGATATAAAGAATTGGAATCATGAATTGATATAAAAAGGGAGATGAAAAAAAGAGGGAAAAAAAGAGGGAGGAAAAAATGGGGACAGATCCATTTTCTCTGACAATCTGCCACAATAGAAAACGAATCCGTCCTCCATTGACTTTCAGTGGAGTTAATGACAGATCCCTCCTGGGTATGTTAAAGATAATACAATTGGAACCGTTCATAACGGACGCAGATGGTTGTATTATCAGTAACGGAAGCGCTTTTGCAAAAATGCTAGTGTGAAAGTAGCCTTACCCCCTGAGTTACAGTTTACACTTCATTATACCTACGATACCATTAGCTTTTCGGAAACACAGGGATTATTTCAATAGACTTCTACACAAAACCTACAGACCTTGCTCCACAAGTTGCCATCCTCCTGATACTAAAAAGTCTTTACCGATCTTAAAATATCAGCGTATGAGACGGATTGTGTCACATGCCCAAACCACAACAAAACGAATGAAAATGGCAAATCACTTTTTAGGGGCGGCTATCCTTCTAAAATACTTGATAGGGTCTACACCTCACCCATGGCTAAAACCAAGACCCCATCTAGAAAACCTTTTGTTCATCAATATCATCCATTCAGAAATAAAATAATCCCTATTTTGGCATCTTATAAGACAAGCCTATCCAGATATAGAGGACTTTAAATCTTCTTTTATGCCTTGCTACAAACATAGCGAGAATATCCGTGATATTTTGATAGAAGCCGATATTGGTAGTCTGACATGCCTCCGTACCTTCTTATCCACTTTTCAAAACAGCACCTATCCATGTCATCACTGTGGTCAGTGTTTCTCCATTACTGGCATATTTTACCCATCAGAGATCTGGTAAACGCTTTCAGATCAAGGGCTATTTTACCTCCACTTCCAACTATGTGATTTATTTAATAACGTGCCCATGTGGCCCAGCTTGGAGGGAGACAACACATTGTATACGATACCACATCTGTCAAGACAAATCCACGATCAGATGTAAGAGGGATTTCCTCCCACTTCCATCCCAATTTACATTTCCAGGTGTCCTAACATGTCCCAGGGAGGTGGTGACAGAACAGTTATTCTAAAAAGAAGAAAAGCCTATTGGATCCAGACATGGCAAAGTCTTGAGCCTTTGGGTCTTAATCGTGAAAACGAACATGGACATCTCTAATTTTGCTCTCTACCCCATGTACCATGTATTTCTGTATGACAGTAATATATAGGTTTGTTCTAAAATCAGACTAATGTGTTAACATAAATAGAAATTAGCAAAGTTTTCAAAAATTCAATTCGGACGTTTTGCTGTATTTCCCAAAAAATTTGATTTGAATTTGTTACAAATCGTGTTAAAAATCAGCTATTTCCTGGCTGCAGAGAGCCTGTATAGTGGTGTAGAACACTATGCCTTGCAGTAACACGCAATGGGAGTCTGGTGCGTAGTGAAACTGTGAGTTAGTATGACACACAGATAACAGGCGTTGCTCTTAGTATCCCTGCACATATAACGTATTTGGGTGTTTATGGGGCCAAAACTTAGTGTGAACCCAGCCTTACAGGTCAATGTTAGCGCCAGGTATAAAGAACCGTGCAGAGGCCCAAGAACCTACTATAGTTTGAAAGAGCGCACTCCTTTTACACTGTCGTCAGCTGATTCCATAAAGAATTCTACAGAACCTGTTCTATTAAACGCTTATACAAGTAGAGCCCCCCCCTCCCGACTGAGTAGAGTTGGTGTCAGCAGTAAGTTTGTGTTGACGTCACTAATTATTTTGCCCTTCCTCTTACCTATCAGAACAATATCCCCCCAAAAAACGGATCCTGTCTGTGGAGCATCCACCTTCACTCGGTCACCATTTGGTCAGTATTCTATCAGTATTGCTAATGCCAAAATAAAACTGGAGTGGATCCAAAACAGAGATGATACGTGAATGGAGTATTTGCATGTCTTCTGTGTTTTGTACCCACTCCTGCTTTTCCTACCAAATTTTAAGCTAATTCTGATGGGACCATGTAATGCAGGCCTTACAGCTGCTACATAGACAGGATCCATTGTGCATCTCATCTTCCCTTTCTTCTGACAGATCAGAAGAAGGGTCAAATAAATGATGATATCAACCAGGCCAAAAAGCAAAATAGTTGCCCCGTCATGATATGGGGAGGATGGGAACAGCATGAGAAGTCCTCAGAGTAGCCCTATGACATGGTGGTGAAGTGGAAGCAGCTTGAGGAGACCACAGAGTAGCCCAATCACAGAGACTGGAGGTGGCAACAGCAGCAGGAGGAGGGGGCCACAGAGTGGCGCAATGACAGTGTGGAAGTGGCTCCAGTAGCAGCATCAGGAGGTCACAGAGTGGCACAATGACAGAGTGTGGAATCGGTGACAACAGCATCATGAGGAGGCCACAATGTGGCACAATGAAAGAATGTGGAAGTGGCGGCAGTAGCAGCATCAGGAGGCCACAGAGTGGCACAATTACAGAGATAGCAAGTGAAAGTTCCTATCACCACTAATGTCTATGCTTGAGGAATTAAAGAAGAACAAGTGTCAATTGTTTGTCAACTTTGACCTGCCTGTGACTGTAAAAGGTCTGACAGAGTGGCACAATGACAGTGTGGGTGCAGCAGCAGCATCAGGAGACTACAGAGTGGCACAACAACAGTTTTGAATCAGGAGACTACAGAGAGACACGACAACAGTGTGGAGGTGACAGCAGCAGCATTAGAAGACCACAGAGTGGCATGACGACAGTGTGGGGAGGTGGGTGTCAATAACAGTACCAGCTGACGATGGTGGGTGTAAGAAGGAGCACTTGGCATCAGATGTGTGGCATCAGGCAGGTAGCTAGAAGCATGGATGATCTAATCTGATGCATCAGGCTTTGGTGGGTGGAGGGGCAGATACAGAGAGCAGAGGACCCCTGTGCAAGGAATGTACCTGAGCCTCAACCCCCCCTCTCCCCCAGGCATAACCCTTTCTCCCCTACAAAGCCCCTCTGACATTTCATGTTCTGATGCTCTCTACTGCTGTGCACTGTAAAGCGAAGGGTAAGGGCTGCTTACATTTTTACACCGCTAAGCGGAGACGTCACTGGTACTGATGGGTGGCTTTACTGGCTAGGGCAGAGCTAAAGCATTTCCATTAGTGCCAGTGACGTAATGGGGGTCACTGCTAGGCAGAAGTCTCCCCATAGTACCCCCAGTTGTCTATAAGGCACTTTTATAGAGCCCTCAGTAGTAGTCATGCAGCCACCACTGCCCACAGTATTTATAATGTTCACAGCAGTGTCCCCTTTAATTATAATGCCTCCTGCTGTAACCCCTAGAGTTATAATATTCTCTGTAGTGCCCCCATAAATTATAATGCTTTTCTTTTTTCTCCAGTCTTCTATACCAGGCAGTCCTATGTAAATAATATCACTACTCTCCCTCCAGTCTTTCATACCATACAGTGCTACGTAAATAACACCATACCTCTCCCACCAGTTTTCTGTATGATACAGTCCCATGTAAATAACATCACTCCTCTCCCTCAGTCTTCTATACCATGCAGTAACATGTAAATAACACCAGTCCTCTCCCTCCAGTCCCATGTAAATAACCTCTTTTCCTTACAGTCTTCTATAACATACAGTCCCATGTAAATAACTTAAATCCCCTCCTTCAGCCCCCTCCAACACACAGTCCCATGTAAATAACATCACTCCTTACCCTGCAACTTCTATAATACCCAGTTCCATGTAAATAACATCAGTTATCTCCCCCTAATCTTCTGTAACATACAGTCCTGTGCAACTAAAACCCATCCCCTCCCTTTAGCCCCTCTAACATACAGTCCCAGTTAAATAACATATTTCCTCCAACTAAGCAGACAGGAGGTATAATGGGGAGAACCACATCTCCCAGCATGTCTTTGGCACTCACATTCATTCCAAAGGTCTACATTGCTCAGGCTGCCTTTCTCTGCACTGGTCACATGACTGTGACCTCATCACTTCCAGTGTTGAAATGATCACATGACTATGAGGTCCTTCATCTATGGAGTACAGCCAGAACGGCAGCAGATTCACAGTAAGTGAATAAAATAAATAAACACCTCCTCACTGGGAAGGGCCCCCTTCCCTCTCTGGGCCCCGGTGCAGCTGAACCTGCTGCACAGGCGGTATGTCCACCCCTGGGTGGGTGGTAATCCTGGTTGATCCACGCCTGATTCGTCTTGACAAAGGTAAGTCTCTCCACATTTTGGGTGGACAGGCGAGTTCTCCTTGGGGTAACTATAGCCCCCGCCGCACTAAATACCTCCTCTGATGCCACACTACTGGCCGGGCAAGACAACTTTTCCAGAGCAATCTCGGCCAGTTGCAGCCACAAATCCAGTTTGGCTGCTCAGTAGTCCAGCGGATCTTCAACGATGGTTGGCAGGGTTCTGATGTTATGGTGCTGCCGCCGCCGCCGTGCTGATGCTGATGTGTCTGGGGGTGTCTGATGTCATTTGCAACAAAGTTGAAGACCGAGTCAACCATTCAAGAACCGCTGGGTTGGTGGTCAAGACCCGACCGCTAGATAACACTGGGAGCTCAGACCTCTCAAAGTGCCCCCTGCTGCCACGCCCCTATACTCTGCTGAGACCTGTGTCTGCGCCAAAAACATTTAGGCCTCTGCCACTCCCCTGTGAAGGGCTTGTTACTTCTCTGTCTGACATACTGTTATATCAAATAAATAAATTAAAAGGAAATTAAAACAGGCTGCAAAGGGCTGTGATTTTCCCACTTTACCACACAACGGCTAATAAGCCCTTAATTTTTTTCCACCACTAATAAATAAAAAAAGACTTTACTAAATTTAACTGCGGCGCTATACGCCAAATAAAACTTTTTAGCCACGAATACACGCTACAAAAGGGCTATAATTTTCCCACTTCACCACACAACGGCTAATAAGCCCTCTAATTGTTTCCAACACTAATAAACAACAAAAAACTGATTTACTAAATGTAACTGCGGTACACAAGGGCTAATAAGACCCCAATAATCGGAATTACAGAGGTATGATCTATTGCAAATCTCAAATGAGCAGCAGTATTATGGCAATTTTGAAACTAAGTGCATCAAGGTGTAATAGGATTGTTCTCTAAACACATTGAACCCTGTTCTGCATCAATACTTTCCTCCCTATCCTTTCCCTACACTTTCTTTCAGTATATAGGTTTGAAAAGCTTTTCCACCACTTTTCCTAGCTCCTGCTAACGTCTCTCCCTGCACTAAGTTCACTGGAGAATGGCAGAATCCAAGATGGCTGAGGCTATTTATAGGGCTGTGACATCATAGGGTTGGCTGGCTGCAATGAAATGAAGTAAAGAACATTATTCAAAAATATTACCAATCTAATATATAAAGCTGAGTGTGTGTATGTGCATATATCCGCTAAAGGAATCCGCACCATCACATTTACAATCACAAAATTTTGCACAGCCACTTCCTGTGACTTGGGGAACATCATAGACTATGTATTGAGTTGAAATTTTAACCCAGCACTTTCCAATTATTTGCCAAAAAATAAGCATAGTAACCTAACCGCCAAATTACAGGAGCCGTTGGCTGTTGTGGCAGTTAGCCTGGCTATTCATCAGGTTGCATATAGCAACCAATCACAGCTCAGCTTCTATTTTGCTACAGATCATTAATATGAGCTCTGATTGGTTGCTATAGGTAATGAAGGACATTCTCAGTATAAGAAAGTTTATTAGTGTTAAAGGGGTATTCTCATCTTAGACAATGGGGGCATATCACTAGGATATGCCCCCATTGTCTTATAGGTGCGGGTCCACCGCTGGGACCCGCACCTATAGCCAGAACGGCGCGGGGAGCGCTGCCGCCTGGAGACCCCAGGTTTCCGGGGGTCCGGCCACCACCAGGCACAGCTCCCCGCGCCGCTCATAGAAATGAATGGGAGCCGGGCCGTGCATGCGTGGTGCGCTCCATTCATTTCTATGGAGCCGACGGAAGTAGCCGAGCCAGCGCTCGGCTATTTTCAGGCGGCCCCATAGAAATGAATGGAGGGCGGCTGCGCATGCGCCAGTGCGCCCTCATTCACTTCGGGGGCTCCGTTCTCGATATAGGTGCGGGTCCCAGCGGTGGGACCCGCACCTATAAGACAATGGGGGCATATCCTAGCGATATGCCCCCATTGTCTAAAATGAGAATAACCCTTTAAGGGGTGGAGGTGTACCCCGCCACGTCTCCATAATGATGAGGTGGGAGGAGGAGTCGGCCACGGACGTGGCCATCGTCCTCGTATCCCTAGCAACCCAGGGGAAGAGAGGACCCGGCGGCACACGGTCCACAAGTGTGGCTTGCGTTCCCCATCCCCTGGACAACTAGCAGCAGGGGAGCTGGGCGCCGACATCCATGAGTCGGCGCTCGGGTGTATTGAGGTTTCTGATGTGGGTCATGTGATGCTGGCCACGTCACATGACCCATCTTCTGGGCCTATTTAAACAGGAAGCCTATTGGCCATAGGTTGCCTGTGATTGGTCTTTCTACCATTGGTTTTGAGTGCCATTGCGACTTCTGTTATCTGACCTCGACTTTGAACTTGACCTCGTCCTTGTGTTATCTCTTTGTACGTTGTTGCCTCTTGGCTTCTGACCTCGGCATGTGTTTTGACTCTGCTCCTGCATTATCCGTCAGTATCGACGTGAATTCCTGGTTTTTGATCTTGGCTTGGCTGTATTTTATTTCTGTGTGTTCTGTCTTTGTCTGTTATTTTCTCCCGTTTTTCCCCTCCCTGTAAGCCCCAGCACATACGTAAGCTAAGGATTGCCGTCCAGTTGTGCACCATCGTTTAGAAAGAACTGTGCAAATAGGCAGGGACAGTGGTGTGGGTTTGAGTTCAGGGCTGCACTATTCCCTGAACCTTGACAGAATCACAGGCCCACCTAATACCTATGGACACCGTGCGGGTCCTTATGGATCAGATCCATAATCTTGCCCAGATGGTGCAGGAGCTGGCTGAAAAACTGCAGGAGCAGCTTCAGACCCCACCTATAGCAACGTCCTCATTACAAAATATTGGTCCCCATGTCAAAATGCCTGACCGCTTCTCGGGAGAACGTAAACTTTTCCTAACGTTCAAGGAAAGCTGTAAGCTCTATTTTCGTTTATGCCCACATTCTTTGTGCTCTGAGCAGCAAAGAGTTGGTATCTTTATCTCTCTGTTTGAAGGAGACCCACAAGAGTGCGCTTATTCTCTTTCCTCTGGACTCTCCCTGTCTAACTTCTGTTGAAGCATTTTTTTAGGTTCTTGGTTTATTATATGATGAACCTAATAAATCGGCTATGGCAGAGAGTCAATTAAGGTCTGTCCGTCAGGGTAAAAAAGGCCAGTGGAAGAATATTGCACCCAGTTTCGGAGGTGGTGCATTTCTTCTGGCTGGAACGATCCAGCTCTTAAAAGTCAATTCATATTAGGACTTTTGGAAGACTTGAAGGATATATTAGTGAGCTATCACTCCCCTGACACTTTAGAGCAGACTATGACCTTAGCCATTAGACTGTACCTATGTATCCGAGAAAGGCAGAGAGAATGCTAGATGTTTCCACAAGTGGTAGTTCAACCCGACTCCCCACCCCTAAGATCCCTGGTAGAGGATTGTCAAGAGGAACCAATGCAGCTCGGAATTACCATGAGGGACTAAAGACGTCTGAGGTGTACCTGCTTCTACTGCGGTAAGACAGATCATTGGTTATAACAATGTCCTAAACTTCCTCCCTCCAGGAGATCTCCACGTCCTGACTCCCAGAGGGATAAGGTACTCCCCAAGGTGGTATGAGATAAATTATTGTTACCTCTGGTCATTTCTTTTGTCACTTGCAAGGGTTCTGGGAAGGCATTTATTGATTTGGGTTCTGCCTCTAACTTTATTGACCACAATTTTGCCTTAACTCTATGTCACAGGAAGCCAGCGGCACGCTCCTCCTGCGTCCTGCGCCGCTGGTCTCCTCTGTGTGTACTGAAGCGAGGACGCAGGGAGCGTCCTCGCTCCCATGGCAACGCAGCACGGGGAGAATCCGTGCTGCTACCACGTGTCCGGCATCCTTCCACCCCCCCTTAGGCAACAAGCAGGTGGGGCCCTCTGAGCGCTTGGCCGATATCAGTATTATAATATATTATATAATATATATATATATATATATATATATATTAAGCAATATACAAAAATCCCCTTGGGCAATCCTCGGGGTATTGGCTACGCAGGGTACTATTTAATCAAATAATCGATTGATTAACAAAGAACCCTTTAGGGATCCCCAGTAATTTATGAAACTTAACTTTTATTATTTAATTGATAAAAATCAATGTTTTGAAGAAAACTTAAAATCATCAGTTGTTTGTTGGACATCACTATTTTTGTTCACTTATTTAAATAAAAGTATTATACGCAAAGATATATGCTGGGGTGAGGGAGATGTAGTTAAGGTATGGGGGAGCGTCTCAGAGGTGGACTTGGGTTCTGACACCTTATTGTAACGATGGGAGTACACTTTAATAACATGTGCTATTGATGCTACGTTCAGAGACTTGGTAATCCACTTATACTGCTCAGTGAAAAACCATTTGATATGTCTCTGTCGAGTACTATATATATTACGTATACGTATATATATTAAGGTCACGTGGCGCTGACCACGCCACGTGACCAACTGTGGCCTTCTTTTGAGCGCTAGTGGTTTTTAGCCAGCGCTCATTCTGTGCATATGTAATTAGGGTCATGTGACGCCGGCCTTGTCACATGACCCATTTGGAGGCCTATTTAAACAGGCAACCTGCTGGTCACAGGTTGTCCGTGATTGGTCTTTCCAGCAGTGCTTGTGTTTTGGCGATTAGGTGACTTCAGAGTGTATCGGACTTCGGCTTGTGTGTTTTGGACTTCACTTTCTGCTTTATCCCCTGGTATTGACGAGACTTCCTGGTACGACCCTTGGCTTGGCTGACCCTTCTGTATTGTGTTGTGTTCTGTCTTAGTTTGTTTTATTATCCCTTTTTTCCCCTTTCCTTTACGCTCCTGCACTTACTTAGGCTAGGGTCTGTCGCCCAGTTACGTCCCGTTCTTTAGGATGGGCCGTGTAAGTAGGCAGGGACAGCAGTTGGGGCTTTAGACTGGGCTCACTACCTCACCCACGTGACACTCTAGGATTGTCAATTTTACCTTTGAATAATTCTGTACATATTATTGATCATATCATTGATTCCACTCCCTTAGTTAGTGGGACGGTAGAATATTGTACCCCCGAATTAACCTTGACTGTGGGAGCTCTACATACTGAACTTTGTTCTTTCCTGATTTTAAAGAACTTGCCTGTGGAAATAGTTCTTGGCGAGTCATGGCTACAAAATCACAACCCGGTCATTAACTGGTCCACGGGTGAATTAGAGAAATGGGGAATAAATTGTGATTCCTGTTGTCTACCTGTTATGCAAGCTGGAGTCACCACGGAGTCACTGATTCTCCCTAAGCATATAATCTAAGAAAGAAGAAAGACAAGCCATAAAGAGCCTACAGCGCCACCGTGAGATTACCATAAAACCGTCGGACAAAGGAGGAGCTATCATCATTCTCAACACAAAAGACTATAAAGATGAATTGGAACGCCAACTAGCCGACACTATTACATATTCGGTACTCCCCAATGACCCCACACCTACCATCCGTCTAAAAATACAATCCATTCTGGATAGGACACACTAAACTGCTGATTATTTTACTATCCCCATCCCATT
>ONZH01029877.1:0-45044 GCA_900303285.1 Rhinella marina | reverse complement strand
TTGAGGCATTTTTGTTTGTTATTTCATGGGCTGGAATGGCACTTCGGTTGCAGTGGGAAGTGCCATTCACTCCCACACTACAGTAAAAGAGGTATTCCCCTAGCCTTAGGCAACCCCAGGTGTGCTCATTACTATGGGGATAAACACAAGCCTGAAAAGCTCATTCGTGGTGAGTGCCTGGAAGCTGCATGACCTGTGGTCACTGTAAAAAGACTGATCCCCCTGTGTTGGATTTGGAGTAGCTAGATGAGGGAAACTGATGTATAGTTTGCGCCGAGACAGGCAAGTATGGTTTATTTTGTTTATGTCTTATAGATGTAGATGCTTAACCCCTTAATCCACCATGATGTACCTGTATGTCATGAACTGCAGTGCATTAAGTCACTGAGACGTACAGGTTTGTCATGGCTGCAAACTGTCACGCAGTTAAAGAGCAAGGTAGCAGGATCATGTGCCCCTGATCTGTGAGATCCCTCTGCTGCCTCCAGCGTCCTGTCAGTGAAATTTAGCAGATCGGATGCCTGCTGCCTTCACTATGCACTACAAATTAACTCCTTCACCACCCAGTAACCACCCTTCCACTGGCAATACCTCTGATATCTCCTGTGTTACCTGTCCATAACCCCAGAACCACTGCCTGCTTTCCCAGTTCCTATCAATTTATGAGTTGTGTGTGTATATATAAAGTACCATTAATTATTTGTGATATGTATATCTACCTACATACAGTACAGACCAACAGTTTGGACACACCTTCTCATTCAAAGAGTTTTCTGTATTTTCATGACTATGAAAATTGTAGATTCACACTGAAGGCATCAAAACTATGAATTAACACATGTGGAATTATATATTTAACAAAAAAGTGTGAAACAACTGAAAATATGTCTTATATTCTAGGTTCTTCAAAGTAGCCACCTTTTGCTTTGATTACTGCTCTGCACACTCTTGGCATTCTCTTGATGAGCTTCAAGAGGTAGTCACCTGAAATGGTATTCCAACAGTCTTGAAGGAGTTCCCAGAGATGCTTAGCACTTGTTGGCCCTTTTGCCTTCACTCTGCGGTCCAGCTCACCCAAACCATCTCAATTGGGTTCAGGTCTGGTGACTGTGGAGGCCAGGTCATCTGGCGTGGCACCCCATCACTCTCCTTCTTGGTCAAATAGCCCTTACACAGCCTGGAGGTGTGTTTGGGGTCATTGTCCTGTTGATAAATAAATGATGGTCCAACTAAAGGCAAACCGGATGGAATAGCATGCTGCTGCAAGATGCTGTGGTAGCCATGCTGGTTCAGTATGCCTTCAATTTTGAATAAATCCCCAACAGTGTCACCAGAAAAGCACCCCCACACCATCACACCTCCTCCTCCATGCTTCACAGTGGAAAACCAGGCATGTAGAGTCCATCCGTTCACCTTTTCTGCGTCGCACAAAGACACGGTGGTTGGAACCAAAGATCTCAAATTTGGACTCATCAGACCAAAGCACAGATTTCCACTGGTATAATGTCCATTCCTTGTGTTCTTTAGCCCAAACAAGTCTCTTCTGCATATTGCCTGTCCTTAGCAGTGGTTTCCTAGCAGCTATTTTACCATGAAGGCCTGCTGCACACAGTCTCCTCTTAACAGTTGTTGTAGAGATGTGTCTGCTGCTAGAACTCTGTATGGCATTGACCTGGTCTCTAATCTGAGCTGCTGTTAACCTGCGATTTCTGAGGCTGGTGACTCGGATGAACTTATCCTCCGCAGCAGAGGTGACTCTTGGTCTTCCTTTCCTGGGGCGGCCCTCATGTCAGCCAGTTTCTTTGTAGCGCTTGATGGTTTTTGCGACTGCACTTGGGGACACTTTCAAAGTTTTCCCAATTTTTCGGACTGACTGACCTTCATTTCTTAAAGTAATGATGGCCACTCGTTTTTCTTTACTTAGCTGCTTTTTTCTTGCCATAATACAAATTCTAACAGTCTATTCAGTAGGACTATCAGCTGTGTATCCACCTGACTTTTGCCCAACACAACTCATGGTCCCAACCCCATTTATAAAGCAAGAAATCCCACTTATTAAACCTGACAGGGCACACCTGTGAAGTGAAAACCATTTCAGGTGACTACCTCTTGAAGCTCATCAAGAGAATGCCAAGAGTGTGCAGAGCAGTAATCAAAGCAAAAGGTGGCTACTTTGAAGAACCTAGAATATAAGACATATTTTCAGTTGTTTCACACTTTTTTGTTAGGTATATAATTCCACATGTGTTAATTCATAGTTTTGATGCCTTCAGTGTGAATCTACAATTTTCATAGTCATGAAAATACAGAAAACTCGTTGAATGAGAAGGTGTCCAAACTTTTGGTCTGCACTGTATATACACACACATTTTAGTTCTGTTAATATATTTTTTGTATAATATATATATATATATATATATATATATAGTAAAATAGTAAGATAGTAACATAGTCTGTAAGGCCGAAAAAAGACATCTGTCCATCCAGTTCAGCCTGTTTTCCTACAAGTTGATCCAGGGGAAGGCAAAAAAAAACCCTGTGAGGTAGAAGCCAATTTTCCTCACTTTAGGGGGAAAAATTCCTTCCCGACTCCAGTCAGGCAATCAGAATAACTCCCTGGATCAACGACCCATCTCTAGTAACTATAACCTGTAATATTATTACCCTCCAGAAATACATCCAGGCCCTTCTTGAACTCTCTTAGTGAACTTACCATCACCACCTCCTCAGGCAGAGAGTTCCATAGTCTCACTGCTCTTACCGTAAAGAATCCTCTTCTATGTTTATGTACAAACCTTCTTTCCTCCAGACGCAGAGGATGTCCCCTCGTCACAGTCACAGTCCTCGGGATAAATAGATGATGGGAGAGATCTCTGTACTGACCTCTGATATATTTATACATAGTTATTAGATCTCCCCTCAGTCGTCTTTTTTCTAAAGTGAATAACCCTAATTTTGATAATCTTTCTGGGTACTGTAGTCCACCCATTCCAGTTATTACTTTAATTGCCCTCCTCTGAACCCTCTCCAGCTCTGCTATGTCTGCCTTGTTCACAGGAGCCCAGAACTGTACACAGTACTCCATATGTGGTCTGACTAGTGATTTGTAAAGTGGCAGGACTATGTTCTCATCACGGGCATCTATGCCTCTTTTGATGCAACCATTATCTTATTGGCCTTGGCAGCAGCTGTCTGACACTGGTTTCTGCAGCTTAGTTTGCTGTTCACTAAAATTCCTAGGTCCTTTTCCATGTCAGAGTTACCCAATGCTTTACCATTTAGTATGTACTGGTGACTTGCATTATTCCTTCCCATATGCATAACCTTACATTTGTCAGTGTTAAACCTCATCTGCCACTTTTCTGCCCAAGCCTCCAGTCTATCCAGATCCTGCTGTAGCAGTGCACTATCCTCCTCTGTGTTAATTACTTTACACAGTTTAGTGTCATCTGCAAAAATTGATATTTTACTGTGCAAGCTTTCTACAAGATCATTAATAAATATATTGAAGAGAATAGGACCCAATACAGACCCCTGTGGTACCCCACTAGTGACAGTGACCCAATCTGAGTATGTACCGTTAATAACCACCCTCTGTTTTCTATCACTAAGCCAGTTACTTACCCACATACAGACATTTTCTCCCAGGCCAAGCATTCTCATTTTGTATACTAACCTTTTATGTGGTACCGTGTCAAACGCTTTGGAGAAGTCCAAATATACGACATCCATTGAGTCGCCGCGGTCAAGTCTAGAACTTACCTCCTCATAGAAACTGATTAAATTGGTTTGACATGACCGATCCCTCATGAAGCCATGCTGATATGGAGTTATTTGCTTATTTTCATTGAGGTACTCCAAGATAGCATCTCTCAGAAAACCTTCAAACAGTTTACCCACAACAGAAGTTAAACTTACCGGCCTATAGTTTCAAGGCTCTGTTTTTGGACCCTTTTTGAATATTGGCACCACATTTGCTATGCGCCAATCCTCTGGAACACTCCCCGTCAGTATAGAGTCCTTAAATATCAGAAATAAGGGTCTGTCGATTACATTACTTAATTCTATTAGGATACGGGGGTGTATGCCATCCGGTCCTGGTGATTTGTCTATTTTAATATTTTTAAGACGTTGCTGCACCTCTTCCTGGGTCAGAGAGGACACTTTTAAAGGGGAATTTACTTTTATACTCTGCATTTCATCTGACATTTTATTTTCCTCAGTGAATACAGTGGAGAAAAAGTTATTTAGTAGCTTCGCTTTCTCCTCATCGCTCTCTGCTACTCCCCCCTCATTACTCTGTAAGGGGCCGACACCTTCAGGTTTATACTTTTTAGTATTTATATAATTGAAGAACATTTTAGGGTTAGTTTTACTCTCTTTGGCGATTAATCTCTCGGTCTCTAGTTTGGCTGTTTTTATGTGTCTTTTACATATTCTATTTTTTTCCTTATAGTTTTTCAATGCTTCCTCACTCCCCTCCTGTTTTAGTGATTTAAATGCTTTCTTTTTGTCATTTATTGCTTTCTTTACAGTTCTATTTATCCACATTGGTTTTTTCTTGTTTCTTATTATTTTATTCCTATATGGTATGTACCTCTCACAATTAGATATTAGGATGCTTTTCAAAATATCCCATTTTCTGGCTGTATTTTTTTTTTGAGGACTTTGTACCAGTTAGTTAGGCCTATGGCCTCTCTTAGTTGGCTAAATTTAGCTTTTTTGAAGTTTGGTATTTTTGTTCCTCCCTGAAGAAACGCTCTTTTGAATGACAATTGGAAGGTTATTATGTTATGGTCACTGTTTCCCAGGTGTCCCCCAACCTGCACACCTGTTGTTCTGTCAGGTCTATTGGTTAATACTAAGTCCGGTATGGCCGTCCCTCTAGTGGGGTCCTGAACCAGTTGGGAAAGGTAATTGTCTTTGATTATTTCCAAGAACCTGTTTCCTTTATGAGATGTACAGGTTTCAGTTTCCCAGTCTATATCTGGGTAGTTGAAGTCCCCCATAAAATATATATATATATATATATACACATATACCTACAGTATATCTACATAGTGGTAATGGTAGTGATGCAGTGACATAGGGACACAATCAGGTTAAAGTCTGTAAACAGTGTTTTATTCACACTTTCAAACAAAACATAAACAGCCTAAACTCCGGCTCAAATAAACACCTTGGCCACCCAGCCACTAATACATAACAATCCCTCTATATACTGTATGAGGGCCCGACTGCTAGACCTATACTATGGTTCCACAGAACCAGGTGGCACACAGTTACCTTTGTTGGTACAGCATCAGTCCTCAGGTAGTGCACACCTCTGATTCTCTGAAGAATATAGCAGGCTCCGTATGAGGCACTTGACCCAAAGAGTTCCACTATTAACCTACCATTCACTCCATAAAAATCAGGCCCTTTACAAAAAGGTATATGGCAGCTATAAATATAACATATATATGCCAATATATTAGGTGTCCATAACATAAGGCTTATGGACACCTAATATATTGGCATATATATGTTATATAATCTTCATTTGGTCCGGACCGAATCTACTTACAGATACTGAGATTTAGAGCAAGACTCGCTCCAACATGCAGATCATAGAAAGTCCTGTGCGCTGCACTAAAACAAACAACCCACGTGGGCGGCAGCACGAAGAACGCCGAGCTCCATGCGATAGTCACTCGCGTTCAAACAAAAGGAGGGGGTAAGTGCACAGCCCCATGTTCTCCACTCTGAAGGCTAACTACAGGACAACAAGTAAGTCTGCTATATGCCTTAATAAACTGGGACTGCCGAGATAAATACATGTGGCAGGACGCCACTATAGTGATATAATATATACCTTTGAATCCAGTGGAAAAAAAGCAGACTGGTTTGAGTGTTGCATTTATGAAAGCAGAGACGCAACACGAATTTGAGCGTTCGCATGTTTGATTTGTAAGTGTGTGTTTGAATTAAGTGTGTGACTTCAGATTCAGGGACTTTAAAAGGGGACTACAGTATGTCGGTTTCATATCACTGTATTGTATTTCTTTCTCTTTTTTTTTCTGTAATCCCCATTAGTATGTCTTACATTATTGATAGAGCAGTACAGTGCACATCTTGTCTGATGTATGCAGTCCTGGAACAGCTGTTTAAGGGTACATATCTTTGTTCAAAATGTGAGCAAATTGCCCGTTTGGAATCGCACATCGCGTATTTAACCGGGCAAATTTCAACACTGAGAAGCGCTAAGAATTTGGAAAAGAGTTTGCTGCTCACTGAGCAAGCACTCTATGGGGTAGATGTGGGGGAGGGTGGTAGTGAAGATGTTCAGGAAAGTGAGGTAGCTAGCTGGGTAACAGTTAGAAAGCGGGGTAGAGGGAAAAGTGCCAGTTTGGCAGATGAGGGGGATGCCACTTCAGGGAGAGCACTGCTGCAGCCGGACACTTCCTCTGCCAGTCAGGGGAATGTCAGCTCCAGTAAGCAGGGGGCCAGGAGAGCAGGGCAGGCCAGACAGATGCTGGTAGTGGGAGACTCAATTATTAGGGGTAGGGCAATCTGTCAGAGAGACCGGGATCATCGAATGGTGTGTTGCCTTCCTGGCGCTCGAGTTCGGCACATCGTGGATCGGGTTGACAGATTACTGGGAGGGGCTGGAGAAGATCCAGCAGTCATGGTCCATATCAGAACCAATGACAAAGTTAGAGGTAGGTGGAGCATCCTTAAAAATGATTTTAGGGATTTAGGGCATAAGCTTAGGGCAAGGACCTTCCGAAATACTGCCTGTACCAAGAGCCACACAAGAAAGGCTGCGGGAGATTAGGGAGGTAAACTAGTGGCTCAAGAACTGGTGTAGGAAGAAGGGATTTGGGTTCTTGGAGAACTGGGCCGACTTCTCTGTCGGCTACATGCTCTACCGTAGGGATGGGCTGCACCTCAATGGGGAAGGGGCAGCTGTTTTGGGGAGAAGATGACTAGAAGGCTGGAGGAGTGTTTAAACTAGGGACTAGGGGGGAGGGTAACTACATTATAGGAGGGGAAGATAGTGCAGATAGAGACCTGGGGCAAGGTAATGGAACTGATGGAGGAATGGCAGGAGGAACTAGAACAGTTCAGAAGGAAAGGCATAGGGTAAAAAATATAGATCAACTTCTTAATTGTATGTACACTAATGACAGAAGCCTAACTAATAAAACTGGCGAACTGGAATTAGTGATGTGTGAGATGGACTATGACATAGTGGGAGTAACTGAGACATGGTTGGACGATAGCTATGACTGGGCAGTTAACGTACAGGGTTACAGTCTGTTTAGAAAGGATCGCCAAAACTGTAGAGGGGGAGGGGTTTGCCTTTATGTAAAGTCCTGTCTAAAGCCCACACTCTGGTAAGATATAAGTGAGGGACATGAAGATGTGGAGTCACTGTGGGTAGAAAAAAATAGAGCCAAAAACAATAATAAAATACTAATAGGAGTTTATTATAAACCACCTAATATACCACAGAAAATCTACTTCTAAACAAAATAGTCGATGCGGCAAATCATAATGAGGTCGTTATTATGGGGAACTTCAACTACCCAGATATAGACTGGGAAACTGAAACCTGTATATCTCATAAAGGAAACAGGTTCTTGGCAATAACCAAAGACTTACCTTTCCCAACTGGTTCAGGACCCGACTAGAGGAACAGCCATACTAGACTTAGTATTAACCAATAGACCTGACAGAACAACTGATGTGCAGGTTGGGGGACACCTGGGAAATAGTGACCATAAAATAATAACCTTCCAATTGTCATTCAAAAGAGCATTTCTTCAGGGAGGAACAAAAATACCAAACTTCAAAAAAGCAAAATTTAGCCAACTAAGAGAGGCCATAGGCCTAACTAACTGGGACAAAGTCCTCAAAAATAAAAAATACAGCCACAAAATGGGATATTTTGAAAAGCATCCTAATATCTAATTGTGAGAGGTACATACCTTTATGGGAATAAAAGGTGAAGGAACAAGAAAAAAACCAATGTGGATAAATTGAACTGTAAAGAAAGCAATAAATGACAAAAAGAAAGCATTTAAGTCACTAAAACAGGAGGGTGGCGAGGAAGCATTGAAAAACTATAAGGAAAAAAATAGAATATGTAAAAGACAAATAAAAGCAGCCAAACTAGAGACCGAGAGATTAATCGCCAAAGAGAGTAAAAATAACCCTAAAATGTTCTTCAATTATATAAATGGTAAAAAGTATAAACCTGAAGGTGTCGGCCCCTTACAGAGTAATGAGGGGGGAGTTTCAGAGAGCAATGAGGAGAAAGCAAAGCTACTGCTAAATATCTTTTTCTCCACTGTATTCACTGAGGAAAATAAACTGTCAGATGAAATGCAGAATATAAAAGTAAATTCCCCTTTAAAAGTGGGGTTTTCAGTCAGCACATCCCAATGCGCAGGTGTACGTTGCTATGGCTGATTGCAATGAAAAGGAAAATACATACAATGCAACAGCACACTGCCAACCAGACAAAGCACGAAATGCAATAGAGATATGTAATATTCTGGAGCCAACGCTATGCTCGTTCGGCAAATTAGAGATTCCTGGCAAATACATTCCGTACAAAACCATCTGGGCCCGTTCACCAAATCGTCAAGGTGATCTCTGTAGAACGGGAACCTAACACTATTTCCTACCTGTTATGTGCCAACCTTGGCTTCCGCATAATCGGGGGTGTTTGGTTCCACATGCATGCTGGGTCCCTTCTTCCTTTTGCATTTGTAGTGCTTCAAAGGCCTCCACTAATACAGGGATGCAGGTACCAAGCATGCATGCCGAGTCCACTCGGCTTTACAGTTACACCAGTCAAAATCAGCCTATGGAGCAGGCGGGGCTCTTTTTTTCTTTGTAAGTTTGTACTGGAGGTGTGGCTACTCCATTTGGTCATGCATACTGCTACAGATGGATCTGGATAGTTTGGAGGCTTGGGCAGATAAGTGGCAGATGAGGTTTAACACTGACAAATGTAAGGTTATGCATATGGGAAGGAATAATGCAAGTCACCAGTACATACTGAATGGTAAAACATTGGGTAACTCTGACATGGAAAAAGACTTAGGAATTTTAGTGAACAGCAAACTAAGCTGTAGAAACCAGTGTCAGACAGCTGCTGCCAAGGCCAATAAGATAATGGGTTGCATCAAAAGGGGCATAGATGCCCATGATGAGAACATAGTCCTGCCACTTTAGAAATCACTAGTCAGACCACACATGGAGTACTGTGTACAGTTCTGGGCTCCTGTGAACAAGGCAGACATAGCAGAGCTGGAGAGGTTTCAGAGGAGGGCAACTAAAGTAATAACTGGAATGGGTGGACTACAGTACCCAGAAAGATTATCAACATTAGAGTTATTCACTTTAGAAAAAAGACGACTGAGTGGAGATCTAATAACTATGTATAAATATATCAGGGGTCAGTACAGAGATCTCTCCCATGATCTATTTATCCCCAGGACTGTGACTGTGACGAGGGGACATCCTCTGTGTCTGGAGGAAAGAAGGTTTGTACACAAACATAGAAGAGGATTCTTTATGGTAAGAGCAGTGAGACTATGGAACTCTCTGCCTGAGGAGGTGGTGATGGTAAGTTCACTAAAAGAGTTCAAGAGGGGCCTGGATGTATTTCTGGAGGGTAATAATATTACAGGTTATAGTTACTAGAGATGGGTCGTTGATCCAGGGAGTTATTCTGATTGCCTGATTGGAGTCGGGAAGGAATTTTTTTCCCTAAAGTGGGGAAAATTGGCTTCTACCTCACAGGGGCTTTTTGCCTTGCTCTGGATCAACTTGTAGAAAAACAGGCTGAGCTGGATGGACAGATGTCTTTTTTCGGCCTTTTAAACTATGTTACTATGATACATAATAAATGGTGACTGCTTTTTCAAATATACATGGCAGCACGCCACTATAAAGCACTGACCGGATTCTTGCTGTTATAAATAAGTTTGGGACATTCCCTATCTAAATATATGGCAGGATGCCATTGTGAAGTATTGATTCAAGTGCAGGCGCAATGGTCTACAATATAAAGTATACAAGGAAATCCAGCATTCAATTGTTCTTTGTTTTAAGGATACCTCATCAATATCAATATATATACTGATACATGAATTATGATCTGTGAATTATCGTATATGTGAATAACCGAAAATATATAAAAATATACTTATATTAGCTATCCATAACTGGGACTGTATACGAGTAACCTGCAATTGAGATATTATTGAATTATCAACACTGATGGAATATAACCCTATTCATTTACTAGTTTGTTATATTTTTATGATAATTTTTATGAAATCCTAAGGGCAAATCAATTATGATGCGTGAGAGTCTATCAATCAACTTTATATAAGATCATGTTAAAATGCAGTACAACCATTTTAGACAAATACGTACCAATGATTATGTCATTTCTTGGTTTATCATGCTAGATAACGATCGGTGATTGTACTCTTTTGGGGATTTTTAGGTTTTATATACTTTTTTTTTATTTTTTTGTGTGTTTTTTTGATTTATTAATAAATTTGTGTATCCTACACACAAACCAGAAGGGAGAGTGCCTGTCTACTATGATATATTTTTTCATCTTTATACTGGAATTGGGTGCCCCAGCAGATAGAGAACCTTCCGTTATCCAGTGATTTTCTGTGTGAGCCCTCGTGCCTTACTTATATGGCAGCTATGCCTGACATAGATTAACACTTTCCTGCTTTCCATGTCTGTCTCAGCCAGCTCACAGGTGGAGAAAGACAAATCCTGGGATTCACCATACACAATACAATCTGCTGGGCGACAAGTACCTGTTTTCCCAGACAACTCCCTTCACTCCCTCACATATTCCCCTCCTAAGTTCAGATCTACAGGGGCGAACCGTTGACGCTAAACATTACATCCGGGACAAGGCATCTGCATTGCCTTGAAGCTTACCAGCTTGGTTCTTCACTGAAATTGAAGTTCTTGAGCGACAAAAAACACCTAGTGACCCTGGCATTCCTCTCCTTGGATCTACTCATCCAGGTCTGGGGTGAGTGATCAGTCACTAGCCGGAACCGCCGCCCCAGCAGATAGTACCTCAGGGCCACTAGTGCCCACTTTATTGCTAGACGCTCCTTTTCCACAATGCTGTAGCATTTCTCTGCTGGCGTGAGTTTCCTACTCAGGTAGGTAATGGGGTGCCCCTCTCTGTTCACCTCCTGAGACAGGACAGCCACCAGCCCCATCTTTGTTGCATCTGTCTGCACGACAAATTCTCTTTTGAAGTTTGGTGTAATGAGGACAGGAGGACTGCACAATGGCAACTGCAACGCCTGAAAAGAGCTTTCCGCTTTGTCATTCCACCGCACCATGACAGATCTTTTACCCTTCAGAAGCTCCATTAGAGGAGCGGATACAGTGGCAAAGTTTGGTATGAACCGCCTGTAATACCCGACAGTGGCCAGGAATGCCTTGACTTACTTGGTGCTGCTAGGTTGAGGCCATTCCTGGATAGCCTCGACTTTGTTAACCTGAGGTTTAAATATGCCTTGACCAATCACATACCCAAAATAATGTGTCTCATCCCTAAAGCACACTTTTTGGGGTTGGCAGTTAGCCTGGCTACCCTTAGAGAATCCACAACGGCCCGCACCTTGGCCAAGTGACTCTCCCAGTCATTGCTGAAGATGATAATATCATCCAGATAGGCTGAAGCATATCTCCTATTTGGAACGAGGCACCATGGAGCCCAAACGATAACACGCTATTATGAAAAAGACCCTCAGGGGTGATAAACGCTGTTTTTTCTTTAGCGCTATCTGTCAGGGGTACTTGCCAGTTTCCCTTTGTGAAGTCAAGCGTGGCAAAGTACCGGGCTCCTCCCAGTCTTAAGCTTGTCCACCTGAGGCATGGAATAAGAATCAAATTTGGACATTAATCAATTTCCTAAAATCGTTGCAGATCCACCAAATCCCATCTGGTTTGGGAATCAAAACAATGGGACTGGCCCATTTACTTTTGGATTCCTCTATGACACTGCAATGGCTTGTCAACGAGCCTCAGGGACTCAGTGCAGCCTTGACTGAACTATCACCTGTGGCTCATTGACGATGTCATGTTTGATCATGGATGTATATCCGGGTAAGTCAGAGAACATGTCAAAATTCCTACCCACAAACTCTTTAGCCTCTTGCTGTTGTCTTTTAGAGAGGGTATCTGCTATATTTACGTCTCCAGCAGCTGCCATAGGCTTAAACTTATCCTATGGGGGTAGTAAAGAAGGCAGATCAGCCACAGGCCTCTCTGTGAACAGGCTCTGTCTTTCCATGCTATTAGTAGTTTTACATGGTATATCTGCTCGGGCTTTCTCTTACCAGGCCTATATACTGTGGGGAGTCGCTCTGTTAGGCAGGGAGAGCGGACACAGCACAGAGGCACAAAAACAGTTCTTAACCAGAATTCAGTGTTTTATTCCCACTTGGCAGGTTAACAGAACAGAAACAAATCCACCTTAGTTTTAAGTCCTGGTGTTCAGTTCACGTCGTGCCTCGGGTACCGCGTATAGATGTCAAGTCCTGATTAGAGTTGAGCAAACGTGCTCGTAACGAGCACTGTAGTGCTCGGATCCCCTGCGCTCGCATGGGCGCAGCCATCCGGATCCGTCCTCCTCCCCCAACTGCAAGTCAGTGGGGACGGATCCGTTTGGTATGACACACTCGTGTGTCATACGAAACGGATCCGCCCCCATTGACTTACAGTTAGGTGAGGACGGATCCGGATGCCTGCGGCCATGCGAGCGCAGGGGATCCAAGCACTACAGTGCTCGTTACGAGCACGTTCGCTCAACTCTAGTCCTGATGTATGTGCACATCTTGCAACAGATCATCATAAAGAGTTCAAGTCCTGGATATCGTCGACCTGTCCTCCCAGACAGGTTGCAAACATGCATCCAGCTACAAGCACCTTAAGACAGACACCATTTCCCACACTCTAGCTGGTTTTAATGAGAGATTGGCATCCGCAAAGTGTGGACTGGTATGTGAAATCCAGAAATCCAGAAGTCTCTGCATTACATGCTGGGAAGAAAATACCTCCAATCTATCAGCAGGCCCTTCACTGTGTCACATATCCCCCCTTCGTTCAACCTTGAGGGGGTGAACACTCACCAAACAGTGCACCCAGGACAGGGCATCTGCATTCCCCTGTAACTGGCCTGCTCTGTGTTCCACTGTGAACTTGAAATTTTGCAGAGAAAGAACCATCTGGTGACGCGGTCATTCCACTCTTTGGCCTGGCTAATCCATTTGAGAGGGGAGTGTTCGGTCACCAGGCGGAATTGTCTCCCTAACAGATAATAGTGGAGAGACATGAGTGCCCATTTGATGGTCAGGCACTCTCTCTCCACTATACTGTACCTGGTCTCGGATGGGGTGAGCTTGCAGCTCAGGAAAACAACAGAAACAACAAGACTGCACACACCAACAGATCATCCAGGTACTGCAGAAGGGCTACTTCCGGGTGTTGTTGTTTCCATTCATCCAGGATGGACGACATAGCTTTACTGAACTGAGTGGGACTGTTTTGAGCTCCTCGAGACATCACTGTCCATGTGCACTGGGATCCAGTGTGAGTGAAAGCAAACAAGTATTGGCAGTCCGGGTGTAAAGGAACAGAGAAGGCATTAGCCAGATCTATCACTGTGTACTTTTCGGTATCAGCTGGGATCAAGGATAAGAGAGTGTGAGGATTAGGTAACACTGGAGTTTCCAAGATGGTGGCCTGGTTGACGGCCCTTAGGTCCTGGACCATCCTGTAGGTAGCAGGCTGCCCTTTTTTGCCTTTCTTCTTTATTGGGAACAATGGAGTATTGCAGGGTGAGGTGGTGAGTACAACAGCCCCCACTCGAAGATACTCTGAGAGCTGCTGAGTAACAGCATCCATCCATCTGAGCTATGGACAGCGGATACTGGGGTTTCCGGGGTAGAACTGCCCCAGGCTTCAGGTGAACCATAATGGGTTGCACCCGCAACTGGCCAATGTCCTGGGATCCTTTTGACCACAAGTGCGGAGGAATCTGCACTTCCACTGATGTTGGCACCCCCTTGGCAGAGGGGGAGGGAGCTCTTGGGAGATGGAAGCAGCAATCAGAACTGCTTGTTCAGGCTGCAGGGGCGTAGACAGTGTCACCGTACTATCAGGGTGAAATTGAATGATAGCTCACATCTTCTGGAGCAGGTCAGCTCCCAGCAGATTCAGTGGATAAGTAGAAGAGACTACAAATCTGAACAACATGGAGGAGGAGAGCTGTGGTCCTAGGGCTACGGTGAGTGGTTTGATGAGGGGTGAGGACCTACACCTACCATCAATCCCCACACATGAAACGGATGATGTATCATCCACAGAGTCAGGGTCAGGTATATCTTCATGTCGAAGTACACTTTGGGCTGCACCAGTATCCACAAGAAAGATGCGCTGCTCACTTCCCACATTGAGTTATACCATGGAGGTGGGACCACAAGAAGAGGGGGTAGAGAGCGCCATAAAAGGTTCAAGGCCTTCGATATTTGGATCTGGCTTGCCTGTGTCCTAGGCTGAGCCATCTCCAGGCCGCACCTCCTGGGAGGCCGATGCCCGTGGCAGCTGTTGTCGTGGAACTATCACTGGCCTGTTTGTGCGAATCTGCTGTTGCTGCCACAAATGTCCGCTGCAGCAACTCCTCTTGCAGTGGCCTGGTTGGCCATACCTGTAACACGTAGGGGGAGGACAGGATTTTCCTTCTCCCCCATCATAACCTTGAGGGCCGCCTTTTGTATTCCTGTTGCAGTTTCAATGCCCTTCGCTACCAAAGTAAGGATTTCGATAGTCAGGGAAAGGTACTCTGGACGGGCCATCTTTAAGGCCTTCTGTATGCTGGGTTTCAATCCATCTGTAAATGCACTAGACAGCATGCTACTCTGCACAGGATCCTGTTTGGTCCCATTCCCCCAATCTCCTGCAGAACTCTTCACCGGAGTCATACTGTTGTTGCCACACCTCTGACCCGTAAGCAGGGGGTCAAATGGCCCTTACCATGAGCAGCCAGAAAGAATCCCCTGCCTTTATGTTAGTCAGTCCCGCCAAGTCCCTCTAGGTAGCAGAGTGTGTTTTCCGGATTTGTTCCATTTTCCTAAAAAAGGGCATGGTCTGAGTTTCCGGGTCATGGAGGGAGTTGACAAGTGGGGTGGCCTGGTTGGGTGAGAAGGTCACGTACTTCCGGCGCTCCTCCACCCACGAAGGGGGGGAACAGGGGGTGCGGGCGCTGGGGCCTGTTGGGTCTCTTGGATGTGACACAATTGTTCAAGAGACCCTGTACTTGTTCCCTGTATTCTCTCTCTTCCTTGCCACTCCCTTCTCCCCCCCTTGCCCCTCTTGAATCCAGATGGGGGGTTCTCCTCAGGCTCATCCTCAACTTCCTGGCCTGCTGTCTCTGGGGGCTTGTTTGTTGTTTTACCCCTTTCCCCCGTCATAAACGAGGGAATTGGGCCCAATACTTTCTGTCAGAGGAGGTGCAGCCACTGGGACTGGTACGTAATAAGAGCCATCAATGTTTAACACAGGGTATAATGGAGTCACCGGTGGCAAGGGCACTAGTTTTGGGGCCTAGTCATCCTCAAAATGGATGAGAAGCTCCTCCCCCTGGGGTGCGGTTGGGGCCTGGGCTGGACTCACAATGGCTGCTGCCGGAGGCAGTGCTGGAGGCAAGATGGGACACGCAGTGACTGCTGCTGGGGGTGGTGCTGGAGACAGGATGGGGCATGCAGTGACTGCTGCTGGGGGCGGAGCTGGAGGCAGGATGGGACATGCAGTGACGTCTACCGGGGGTGGTGCTGGAGGCAGGATGGGGGCAGTCTTAGGAGTCAGTGACGTCTGCCCTCTGTCACTCGTTCCCTGATGGGGGCGTGGAGCACCACATCAAGACATTTCTCCCTGAGATCAGGGTTTTGCTGACCACAATGTGCACATGTCCATCCAGCAGGATCGGCGCCATTATAGGCCGGTGGTCGCCCTTCTCTTTTTAAGTACACGTACAGGTTAAACTTTTCATCAAATCTTTCTGTCCCGTCCTCAGCCCTCCATCGGCATGAGGTGTGATACCACGCTTGAGCTGTGTTTAACAATCCTTTATTATTTAACATTCCTTTCTTATCCTTCAACACCCGCTTCCATAATTCAGAGTTCAGTCTCCCTCCCTTATGGCAGCCTGCTATTTCCATCAACTTCTTACAGTTTTTCACATGTCTTTTTACTTCCTTGTCAGCCACCACCTGCGAGGCTGTCTGTTCTCCGGGTAACAATGACACCGTGTTACCACCCATGTTTCAACTTTCCAGAAGGGAGCCGGGCAGACAATACACAGACAAACAGCACGCCTGACAGGGGAGGGGTTAGTCTCAATCAGAATCAGTTTTCTGACCGTGGACTATACACTGGCTAGTTTTCCATGTCTGGTCTACTAGCTTTAAGGTTCTACCACATCTGTCACTGGTCACTTAGGGCAGCCAGTACAGGAATTACACAACCTCCCTATCAACGGATCGCCCCTTCGTCTCAGGCTCTCTCTCTCGAGAAGCCAGTACAGGAATTATGCGATCCTCCCGTGTGATCCTTGGTCAGCTTTTTCACTCTGTTCTCCCCTTTCAGTAACACAGACCACATGAAAACACAAACACAGTAGAAACAAGCCCTTCTTTCAGGTTCTTGGAGCTTGAGGTTTCAACTTCACCTGAAACTGCTAATTTAACTGGTAACTTCTATCCAGCAGAAATGACTACTGTAATGCAGTGCAACCTCGACAAGAGGTAGATGAAGGTAAGATAATCAATTTTCTTACCTTCTCTTTGGGGCTATAGTCCCCTCCGTGACCGTGCACCGCACTCTGGTAGTCCGCTCCTTCGGCTGCTGAAGTTACATTCCCTCGAGCCTACCCAGGGACGCCAACTGTTGTGGATGGCTTACAACCAGAGCCTTAAGGTTTGTTTCTCTGCTCCAAATTAAAGTAATCCTAGGATATTAAAAAGAAAAAAGCGTAACAGGGCTCACACTGGAGTGGAGTAGACTGGTGCTATACCTCCTGGGTCACCCACCACCAGCAAAATAAGGTATGCACTCTGTCAACTAGACAAATGTGGAGATCACGATAACATCTATTTTAAAAACAAGACAAAAGTAAAACAAAAATAAATATGAAGTACACTAAATAATTAAAAAATCCTACAATGATCGAAATCAATAGCAGCAAATAGATATTGGTATATCAAAATTGCATTTGCTTTACCACACAAACCATGTAAATGTATCACCCTACTTCATTTGCATATAGAAAAAAAATATTCATAGCAGCATTGTATCGCCCAGAAATGACTCTGATGACCTTTACATACAGTGCCTTGTGAAAGTATTCGGCCCCCTGGAACTTTTCATCCTTTTGCCACATTTCAGGCTTCAAACAAAAAGATACAACATTTTAAATTTTTGGTGAAGAATCAACAACAAGTGGAACGAAATTTATTGGATCATTTAAACTTTTTTTGTAATAATAAAACTGCAAAGTGGGGCGTGCAAAATTATTCAGCCCATTTACTTTCAGTTCAGAAAACTCACTCCAGAAGTTCATTGAGGATCTCTGAATGATCCAATGTTGTCCTAAATGACTGATGAAGATAAATAGAATCCACCTGTGTGTAATCAAGTCTCCGTATAAATGCACCTGCTCTGTGATAGTCTCAGGGTTCTGTTTAAAGCACAGAGAGCATCATGAAGATCCAGTGGACGCACACCGGTAAAAAGTGACACTGGTTTAAAGTAAAATCACTACACTGCCCTACACTACACTACACACATAATAAAGTAATTTCACCCCACACACACACATCACATTCCCCCTAGAAAATAAAAATGTCCCGCAGATTCCACAGGGGGTATACGGTGTCGGAGGCATATGAAATTATTGCCAATAACTCCGACACTGATACCGCCAGTGAAGAAGAAGAGGATCCTGCTTTCCGCCATTCTTCTTCCTCCTCGTCATCCAGTGATGACGAGCGTCCAATTAGGCGACTTCCCAGAACGGTCGCACAGGAGCTCCTGTGTGGACCCCAGCCACCCCAAATTACGCACCATGCATTCCTGCGTTTGTGGGCCGCGCAGGAATCCAGATGTGCACAACAAATTTCACAGAAATTGATTTTTTTACATTCTTTTTTCTGTGATGAATTTGTAGAGCACATGGTGGTGCAAACAGATTTATATGCCAGTCAATTCCTGGCCCAAAACCCGACGTCTTGCTATCATAGACCCCCACAGGCGTGGACGCCTGTGAATGCAGCAGAGATTAGGACATTTTGGGGTCTCTTGCTGCATATGGGTCTAGTGAGGAAACACAAAATTCGGCAATATTGGAGTGGTGACATTATGTACAACACTCCAATATACCGCATGGCGATGGCACGGCAACAGTTTGAACTCATCCTAAAGTTCTTGCATTACAATGATAATGCAATGTGTCCACCCCGTGATCACCCCACATATGACCGGCTGTTCAAATTACGGCCGGTCATAGATCACTTCACCAAGAAATTTGTTGAGGCCTATACCCCGGAGAAGTTTCTGTCCCTTGACGCGTCCCTAGTAAGTTTCAAGGGCAGACTTCACTTCCGGCAGTACCTGTCCAGTAAGCGGGCACGGTACGGGATTAAACTCTATAAACTCTGTGAGAGTACCTCCGGGTACACTTACAGGTTTAGAGTTTACGAAGGGAGGGATACCCGCATAGAGCCCCCAGAATGCCCCCCACCCTTGGAGTTAGCGGGAAAATAGTGTGGGACCTAATGTTCCCACTGCTGGACAAGGGTTATCAACTGTACGTTGATAACTTCTACACCAACGTCCATCTCTTTCAGGCTCTTGCTGCCCGAGCTACCACAGCTTGCGGCACTGCAAGGAAAAAACTGAGAGGCCTCCCAACCTCCCCGTTAGCAACACCGATGCCACGGGGCGATAGTAGGGCCTATTGTAGTGAGAGCATGTTGCTGGTCAGATATAAGGACAAAAGGGATGTCCTTATGCTGACCACCATACATGACAGCGGCAGCACCCCTGTGACGCTGCGTGGTTCCACAACACAGATCCTAAAGCCGAACTGTGTTGTGGATTACAACCATTATATGGGAGGAGTTGATCTGTCTGATCAAGTCCTCAAACCATATAACGCCATGAGGAAAACCAGGTCTGGTACAAGAAGCTGGTTGTCCACATGGTTCAAACGGCAACGCCTTTGTACTTTGCCGCTTGAACGGTTACACAGGGAGATTCCTTCAGTTCCAGGAGGTAGTAATAAAGGCCTTGATATTTGGTGACCAAGAACAGGCGAGCACCTCTGGAACTGAAGGCCCCCGTATTGTCCCAGGGCAACATTTCCCGGCTGAAGTCCCCCACACCGGGAAAAAGGGATGATCACAGAAAAAATGCAGAGTGTGTTACAAAAGAGGTATACGAAGGGACAATATTTGTAATGCGAAATTTGCATTACAAATATTGGGGGGCCTTTTCTCCTAAGAACCCTTATAAAAATGAAAAAATTGTGCCCACCCAACAAATAAGTGTAAAAAATAGGTTTTTTTTTACACATATATAGGGGTAGGCCCTAATTTTTCATTTTCACAAGGGGTCTTAGGAGAAAAAGCCCCCCACTATTTGTAATGCAATTTCTCCTGAGAACCTAGATACCCCATATGTGGATGTAAAGTGGTGTGTGCCCGCACAGTAGGGCTTAGAAAGGAAGGAGTGACCTTTGGATTTGGATTTGCTGGAATTGTCACTGGAGGCTATGTCATGGTTACAAAGCCCCCCTAGTGTCTGGACAGTGGAAACCCCCACATGTGACCCCATTTTGGAAACGTAACCCCTCAAGGAACATTTCAATGGGTGTAATGAGTGGTTAGACCCCATAGGTAAGTTACTGTAGTTTGGGAAAATGGATAGTGGAGATAAAAAAAATGGGTTTTTCATTTCCACCATCCATTTTCCCAAACTACAGTAGTTTACCTATGGGGTGTAACCACTTATTGCACCCATTGAAATGTTCCTTGAGGGGTGTCGTTTCCAAAATGGTCACATGTGGGGGGTTTCCACTGTTTAGACACGGGGCTTTGTAAATGTGACATAGCCCCCAGTGACAATTCCAGCCAAATCCACTGTTAAAATCCAAAAGGGCGCCATTCTTTTCTAAGCCATGCTGTGCAACCACACACAGCTTTACATCCACATATGGGGTATCTACGTTCTCAGGAGAAATTGCATCACAAATTATGTGGGGATTTTTCTCCTTATACCACTTGTGAAAATGAAATATTTGGGCCTACCCAAACATATAAGCGTAAAAAATTTATTTTTGTTATACTTATATGTTGGTGTACGCCTAAATTTTTTATTTTAACAAAGGGTGTAAGGAGAAAAAGCACCACAAAATTTATGATGCAATTTCTCCTGAGAATGTAGGTACCCCATATGGGGATATAAAGTGGTGTACGAGCCCACAGCATGGCTTAGAAAGGAAAGAGCGCCCTTTGGATTTTGGAGAGTGGATTTGGCTGGAATTGTCACTGGGGGGCCATGTTGCTTTAACAAAGCCCCCCTGGTATCTGAACAGTGAACACCCCCCAAAAAGTGACCCCATTTTGGAAACGGCACCCCTCAACGAACATTTTAAGGGGTGCAGTGAACAGTTGGACCCTATAGGTAACTTACAGAAATTTATTAAAGTGGACAATGGAAATGAAAAAAAATATTTTTTACACTTATATGTTGAGGTAGGCCCATATTTTTCATTATCAAAAGGGCTATAAGGAGAAAAAGCCCCCCAATATTTGTGATGCAATTTCTCCTGAGAATGTAGATACCCCATATGTGGATATAAAGTGGTGTACGGGCCCACAGCATGGCTTAGAAAGGAAAGAGCCCCCTTTGGATTTTGGAGAGTGGATTTGGCTGGAATTGTCACTGGGGGCTATGTTGCGTTTACAAAGCCCCCCCGGTATCTGAACAGTAGAAACCCTCCATATGTGACCCCGTTTTGGAAACGACACCCCTCAAGGAACATTTCAAGGGGTGCAGTGATCAGTTAGATCCAATAGGTAAATTACAGAAATTTAGGAAAGTGGACAGTGAAAACAAAAAAATGGATTTTTCATTTGCCCCCAGTGACAATTCCAGCCAAATCCACTCTCCAAAATTCACACTGCGCTGCTTCCTTTCTAAGCCGTTCTGTGCACCCACACAATACTTTACACAGACATATGGGGTATTTCCGTTCTCGGGAGATATTGCACCACAAATTTTATGGGCTTTTTATCCTTATACCCTTTGTGAAAATGAAAAATTTGGGGTTACACCAATGTGTAAGTCTAAAAAATCTGATTTTCCATTTTTACAGACTATCTTTGGGTTATTCCTGTGAGACACCTATAGATAGGGTTAACAAACTTCAACAATCTAATTTTGAGTACTTTGAGGGGTGACGTTTTTAAAATGGGGTGAGTTATTGGTTTTTCTAACATGCAGGTCCCTCAAATCCACTTGAAAACTGGACTTGTCCCGCAAAAAATCAGATTTTGAAAATTTCATGAAAATTTGGAAAATTGCTGCTAAACTATGGAGCCCTCTTATGCCATGAAAATATAAAAGCACGCTAAAAAACTGATGCCAATATCTAATTTATGTGGTGTCGCTATGTAGTTTAGAGGCTGAGAATTTAAAAGTAAAAAAAATGCAATTTTTTCCAATGTTTCATGAAATTGTGGAATTTTTCACAAGGAAACACTGCAAATATCGACCTAAATCTATTACTAACATAAAGTAGAATATTCCACGAAAAAACAATCTCAGTATCACTGGAATCTGTAAAACCATCCCAAAGTTATTACTTATTGAAGAGACACATGTCAGAATTCAAAAATTTGGCCCAGACATTAAGGCCAAAATGGGCTCTGTCCTTAAGGGGTTAAGGACGTTTGAAAAAATAATCAAATAAAATAAAGATAGAAATAGAAATAAAGCATCCACATTATACAAACGCACATCTTGCACCAGACAGATGCATTTTATGTGCGTTTTTCTGTAAAAAATGTGTTTATCCTCCCAATCCTCTCATTTCATTCTATTCATAATATACAGAAAAGGAGTACATAAAAAATATATGTTCTCTGCTAACACATTGTTGGGTCATCAGGATATATATATATATATAGTGTCCAACAGATAAATATGTATCAGATATTGGTGTCTATGTTCAATATATATATTTTTTGCAATTAATATTTTATATTTTTTATGTACTCCTTTTCTGTATATTATGAATAGAATGAAATTAGGGGGTTGGGAGGATAAACACATTTTTTACAGAAAAACGCACATAAAGCGCATCTGTCTGGTGCAAGATGTGTGTTTGTATAATGTGGATGTTGTATTTCCATTTCTATTTTTATCTTTATTTTTATTTTTTGATTATTTTTTCAAACGTCCTTAATGATATGGTATTATGTATAATGTTGAGCTGATCTTTGAAAAGTAGATAAAGAAGAGATTTATATCCCTATTCCAGTCCACATCTTGTAGTTAACTTTATATGCTACTAGCTGAAGGACCCCGCTTCGCCCCGGTATATTTAATTTATTTCATTTACTGTTTGTGTGTGTCTGTCGTTAAAAGATATCGAGAGTGACCTCTACAGCAGCCCGCCCCTTTAACAGTGACCTCTACAGCGGCCCGCCCATTTAACAGTGATCTCTACAGCAGCCCGCCCCTTTAACAGTGACCTCTACAGCAGCCTGCCCCTTTAACAGTGACCTCTACAGCAGCCCTCTCTCAGGACGGTACGTCCTGGAGAGCTGAAAATTATTCTAAAACCTTCCCGGACACCTGATGTACATGTGTGCCAAATTTTGTGATTGTAGCTGCAGTGGTACGGATTCCTTTAGCAGACATACACACACACACATACACTCAGCTTTATATATTAGATAAAAAGACGCAATATGGACCTTTCTTTCATAGCCACTGATGAAGGAGATTGATCACCGAAACGCTTATAGTATTGGAGTTACTGGGGGTCTGGACCCACATTTATGCTGAGTACTCCGTTCATCTTTTGAAAGAAAGGCCATTTTGTTCCTACTAAAAAGAAGGTCATTTACCTACACTGGACCTGTGAACTTAGAACCCAAAAAGGGACAGCTGACTACTCCGATCACGTGATCGGAACACCACGTGACCCCGAGTCCGCGCGATACGGCAAGGTCTCACGCCAGATACGGGCTCCATGTGCCCCTTCATAGCGGTGCACTGCCATCCATACAGATTATAAGAGAGGACTTTTCCTGCAACGTTAGAATGGTGACAGTCGGGTAAGAGCCCATCTGGGCATATACATAAATACACTTACCTGAAGAGTGTTTATACAGGCACCCTGGCAGAAGTTCCTCATAATACATGTCATATACTGCATAGACCATATCTATGATAAAGATGGGCTGTAAAGGAGTATATGTTTAGGCACAAGATTGTTTGGCTACATGGATATAAACTGCTAAACAAAAATTGGAACATCTATTCCTGTTTACTAGCCTGCTATTAATATTTATCTGGACTATTGTAAAGTATCTAATATATGAGGATCCATTTATATGGACTAACATCTTTATAAAAGCGGTTGATACATGTGGACATATGTGGATATCTGTATAATAACCTCAAGTGGAACTATACTCACCTTGGATATCCTAAATGACACCTATTTGGTACAAATCATAAGGAGTGGATAGACATCACTGGTGGCAAATTGCTACATGATTATAGCACATATATTTATGTAAAGGTCATCAGAGTCATTTCTGGGCGATATAATGCTGCTATGAATATTTTTTTTCTATATGCAAATGAAGTAGGGTGATACATTTCATATGGTTTGTGTGGTAAAGCAAATGCAATTTTGATATACCAATATCTATTTGCTGCTATTGATTTCGATCATTGTAGGATTTTTTAATTATTTAGTGTACTTCATATTTATTTTTTGTTTTACTTTTGTCTTGTTTTTAAAATAAATGTTATTGTGATCTCCACATTTTTCTAGTTGACAGAGTGCATACCTTATTTTCTCTTTATTGGTCTTATTTTGCTGGTGGTGGGTGACCCAGGAGGTATAGCACCAGTCTACTCCACTCCAGTGTGAGCCCCTTTATGCTTTTTCCTTTTTAATATCCTAGGATTACTTTAATTTGGAGCAGAGAAACAAACCTTAAAGGGGTTTTCCGAGTTATATATATTGATGACCTATCCTCAGGATAGGTCATCAATATCAGATTGGCGGGGGTCCGACACCTGGCACCCCCGCCGATCAGCTGTTTGAAGAGGAGGCGCGCGCCGTATCAGCGCTGCCTCCTCTTCACTGTTTACATGCTGGCCGACACGGGGGTAGTGGTGAGTAGGTGTAATTACACCTCACTGCCCCATTCATTTCTATGGGAAGAATCGCTTCCATAGACTTGTATGGAAGCGATTCTTCCCATAGAAATGAATGGGGTGGTTAGGTGTAATAATTTTTTTAACTCCTTAGTGCTATTTGGCGTATATACTCGTCATGGAGCACTGCTACTTAGTTTTTAATTATTATTATTATTTCAACCAACCCCCCCAGGCCCCTCCTGATCGGCCCCCATTCTGCAGGATGGCCAGCAGCGCACATTGACCGCCCCCCCCCTTTTCTTCCATTTTCAAGATGGCCGAGCGTTTCAAGCAGAGTGTCAGCATATGGCTGATATTTTAGGTACACATAGTAACATAGTTTGTAAGGCCGAAAAAAGACATCTGTCCATCCAGTTCAGCCTGTTTTCCTACAAGTTGATCCAGAGGAAGGCAAAAAAAACCCCTGTGAGGTAGAAGCCAATTTTCCTCACTTTAGGGGGAAAAATTCCTTCCCGACTCCAATCAGGCAATCAGAATAATTCCCTGGATCAACGACCCCTCTCTAGTAACTATAACCTGTAATACCCTCCAGAAATACATCCAGGCCCTTCTTGAACTCTTTTAGTGAACTTACCATCACCACCTCCTCAGGCAGAGAGTCCCATAGTCTCTCTGCTCTTACCTTAAAGAATCCTCTTCTATGTTTATGTACAAACCTTCTTTCCTCCAGACGCAGAGGATGTCCCCTCGTCACAGTCACAGTCCTCGGGATAAATAGATGATGGGAGAGATCTCTGTACTGACCCCTGATATATTTATACATAGTTATTAGATCTCCCCTCAGTCGTCTTTTTTCTAAAGTGAATAACCCTAATTTTGATCATCTTTCTGGGTACTGTAGTCCACCCATTCCAGTTATTACTTTAGTTGCCCTCCTCTGAACCCTCTCCAGCTCTGCTATGTCTGCCTTGTTCACAGGAGCCCAGAACTGTACACAGTACTCCATGTGTGGTCTAACTAGTGATTTGTAAAGTGGCAGGACTATGTTCTCATCACGGGCATCTATGCCCCTTTTGATGCAACCCATTATCTTATTGGCCTTGGCAGCAGCTGTCTGGCACTGGCTTCTACAGCTTAGTTTGCTGTTCACTAAAATTCCTAGGTGCTTTACCATTTAGTATGTACTGGTGACTTGCATTATTCCTTCCCATATGCATAACCTTACATTTGTCAGTGTTAAACCTCATCTGCCACTTTTCTGACCAAGCCTCCAGTCTATCCAGATCCTGCTGTAGCAGTGCACTGTCCTCCTCTGTGTTAATTACTTTACACAGTTTAGTGTCATCTGCAAAAATTGACATTTTACTATGCAAACCTTCTACAATATCATTTATAAATATATTGAAGAGAATAGGACCCAATACAGACCCCTGTGGTACCCCACTAGTGACAGTGACCCAATCTGAGTATCTACCGTTAATAATCACCCTCTGTTTTCTATCACTGAGCCAGTTACTTACCCACATACAGACATTTTCTCCCAGGCCAAGCATTCTCATTTTATATACTAACCTTTTATGTGGTACCGTGTCAAACGCTTTGGAGAAGTCCAAATATACGACATCCATTGAGTCTAGAACTTACCTCCTCATAGAAACTGATTAAATTGGTTTGACATGACCGATCCCTCATGAAGCCATGCTGATACGGAGTTATTTGCTTATTTTCATTGAGGTACTCCAAGATAGCATCTCTCAGAAAACCTTCAAACAGTTTACCCACAACAGAAGTTAAACTTACCGGCCTATAGTTTCCGGGTTCTGTTTTTGGACCCTTTTTGAATATTGGCACCACAGTTGCTATGCGCCAATCCTGTGGAACACTCCCCGTCAGTATAGAGTCCTTAAATAGTCTTTGACTGTAGAACATCTTTTGACACGTGCTCACTAATCTTTAAAACTTTTAAGCTTTTATTTTTATCTTCACTAAACTTTACACTGTGAGACTGTTTAAAATCACAGTGATGTGCAGTATAACTGCCCAAATAATGATGGCAGATTACTAGTGTTGAGCGAACATGTTCGGCCGAATACCGCGTGTGCTCGAGCGCCATGCTCGAGTCTCCTCCCCGCACACTAATTAGCCAATTAGCGTGTGTGGAGGTATGGCATTCAGTGTAATGCCAGTAGCCATGTTAGCTACTGGCATTACACTGATTGGCTGGCCGGGAACGCATCATCGGGTGCTATAAAGCACCCGGTGACATGTGACCCGGCCAGTGTTAGACAGGGAGAGGTGCTGCAAGGAGGGACAGAGAGTGTAGGGAGAGAAGCACGCTAGGCAGGAATAGAAATCGCTCCAAAAAGCCCTTTTAAGGGCTATTATATCTGGCACAAACTTATTATTTTTTATATTTTAGTACTTTGAAGGTGTTGAAAATAGCGCTAGGTGGCCTGCCATTAATGCCACAAGCGCTGCTGCAGCAAGGAGGGACATACACTGTAGGGAGAGAAGCACGCTAGGCAGGGATAGAAATCGCTCAAAAAAGACCCAAAAGCCCTTATAAGGGCCATTATATCTGTCACAAACCTTTATTTACTGATATTTGAGTACTTTAAAGGTGGTGAAAATAGGACTAGGTGGCCTGCCTTTAATGACACATGCGCTGCTGCTGCTGCTGCATGCTGTAGGACACTCTCTGTATACTATATACCTGACATACTTTGCTATAATTTCTGCTGTTAAGCCCGCAGTAATTCTTTTGCATCTTGCTGTATAACATTTGCTTATTTCTATAAGCAGGGTTACTATCATTGTCCATGGGGACTATCCATTGTCCACTATCCAACGTCCGTTGGGAAATACGTTTTTTTTTTTTTTTGTGGGTGTCAAAAAAAAAAACAGGTGTGCCCTGTCAGTAACGCTAGGTGCACAGCGTATTACAACCGTTCAAAAGTCTCTGTAGCTGACATCCGTATTTAATACCGTTTATTTAGGCCGCAGTTCCTCATTTGCTGGTGTAGTTCAATTTTCCCTAGGAGAGAATTAAACAATATGGATAGGATTTGGGTAGGTAGAACGAATTTCGCTGTTCAAAAAAGACCAAAGTCCATTGTGAAATACGTCTTTTTTTATTTTTTTGGGTGGCAAAAAAAAACCAGGTGTGCTCTGCCAGTAACGCTAGGTGCACAGCGTATTACAACCGTTCAAAAGTCTCTGTAGCTGATATCCGTATTTAATACCGTTCATTTAGGCCGCAGTTCTTCATTTGCTGCTGCAGTTCAATTTTCCCTAGGAGGGAATTAAACAATAGGGATAGTATTTGGGTAGGTAGAAAGATAGTCGCTGTTCCAAAAAGACCAAAGTCCATTGTGAAATATGTTTTATTTTATTTTTTTGGGTGGCAAAAAAACCCCAGGTGTGCTCTGCCAGTAACGCTAGGTGCACAGCGTATTACAACCGTTCAAAAGTCTCTGTAGCTGATATCCGTATTTAATACCGTTCATTTAGGCCGCAGTTCTTCATTTGCTGCTGCAGTTCAATTTTCCCTAGGAGGGAAATAAACAATAGGGATAGTATTTGGGTAGGTAGAAAGATAGTCGCTGTTCCAAAAAGACCAAAGTCCATTGTGAAATACGTTTTTATTTTATTTTTTTGGGTGGCAAAAAAACCCCAGGTGTGCTCTGCCAGTAACAGTAGGTGCACAGCGTATTACAACCGTTCAAAAGTCTCTGTAGCTGACATCCCTATTTAATACCGTTCATTTAGGCCACAGTTCCTCATTTGCTGCTGCAGTTCAATTTTCCCTAGGAGGGAATTAAACAATAGGGATAGGATTTGGGTAGGTAGAAAGATAGTCGCTGTTCCAAAAAGACCAAAGTCCATTGTGAAATACGTCTTTTTTTTATTTTTTTTGGGTGGCAAAAAAAACCCAGGTGTGCTCTGCCAGTAACGCTAGGTGCACAGCGTATTACAACCGTTCAAAAGTCTCTGTAGCTGACATCCGTATTTAATACTGTTAATTTAGTCCGCAGTTCCTCATTTGCTGCTGCTCTATAACATTACTGCATTCATAATATTGGACATTCGTTTAAATTTTACTGATCATACAGTTAATAAAAATCTACAGTACTGTAGTTGTAACTAAGTTGCATATATACTATACAATATGCGCAAGGCGAGCACTAAGGAACGGGGAAGTGGGTGTGCTGCTGATGGTGAACGCAGAGGCCATGGCTCTGGGCGCGGTGAAACTGTGCTTGCTGGCAGAGCCCAAGAAACAGTCATCCAAAACTCCTAGCTTCATGTCACAGTTTGCATGGCAGCGCAAGGCCATAGTTCTAAACACGCAACTTTCCAAGTTGCTGGCCCTGGAAATGTTGCCATTTAGGCTGGTGGACACCGAGGCCTTTCGCAGCCTGATGGCATCGGCTGTCCCTCGTTGCGCAGTACCCAGCCGCCACTATTTTTCCAGGTGTGCGTCCCTGCCTTACACCAGCATGTGTCCAGAAACATAATCCGGGCCCTGACCAACGCAGTTACTGGCAAGGTCCACTTAACAACTGACACATGGACAAGCGCTTGTTGCCAGGGACGCTACATTTTCCTGACGGCACACTGGGTGAACGTTGTGGAGGCTGGGAGCGAGTCATCCCCTGGGATGGCCCAGGTGCTACCCATGCCGAGGATTGTGGGCCCTACTTCCATCCGTATTTCCGCTGCCACCTATAGTAGCGGCTGCAACCCCTCCTTCTCTTCCTCCACCTCCTCTTCCACTTCTTCCCATGCAGAATTGCCATCTTGCAGCACCACTCAGACTTCTGTCAGTAGCTGGAAGCAGTGTAGCACAGCAGTCGGTAAGCGGCAACAGGCCGTGCTGAAGCTTATTTGCCTGGGTGACAAACAACACACCGCCGCAGAGCTATGGCATAAGGGAACAGGCTGAGCTGTGGCTCTCGCCAGTCAACCTACAGCCAGGCATGGTTGTATCCAATATCGGCCGCAACTTGGTAGCGGCTTTGGAGCTGGCCAACCTCCTACACATACCATGCCTGGCCCATGTATTCAACTTTGTGGTTCAGCGGTTTCTGAAAACCTACCCCAATTTGTCTCAGCTACTGGTGAAGGTGCGTCGCCTGTGCGCCCATTTCCGCAAGTCACCGACAGCTTCAGCTGGCCTGGCAACCCTGCAGCAGCGCTTGCGGTTGCCGGCTCACTGACTGCTGTGCGACCTGAACACACAATGGATTTCCACCTTACACATGTTGAGCAGGCTTTGTGAGCAGCAGAGAGCAGTAGTAGAATACCAGCTGCAACACGGTCGGCGCCTTTCTAGTCAGCTTCCGCTCTTCACAAGCGACGAGTGGGCATTGATGTCTGACCTCTTTGAGGTGTTACACAACTCTGATGAATCTACACAGATGGTGAGCGGCGATAATGCCATTATCAGCGTAACCGTCCCACTTCTGTGTCTACTAAAAAGCTTGCTGCTCACAATAAAGCCCGATGCTCTGCATGTGGAAGAGGGGGAAATGGGGGTGATAGCCAGACCACCCTCGATTCGTCTTCTCAGCTCCAATTGGAGGAGGAGGAGGAGGGACTTGTCTGTTGGGACTTTGGCACACATGGCTGACTTCATGCTAGGCTGCCTTTCCCGTGACCCTTGCATTATACGCATATTAGGCAACACGGATTACTGGTTGTTCACCCTTCTCAACCACCGCTACAAAGAGAACTTCCCATCTCTCATTCCTGTGGTGGAGAGGATAAGTAAAATGTTGCAATACCAGAAGGCCCTTGCCAAAAAAATTGCTCCACAAATTTCCATCTGACAATGCTTGCGGCAGAGTACGTAGTTCCTTGGCCACCCGAGGAGGGGAGACAAGGGGAACACACAGCAGTTCCAATAAAGGCAAGGCAACACTCTCCAATGCCTGGGACAGTTTTCTGACATCCCGCCCTGAAGAGTGGCCTAGTGTGACAAGGAGGGAAAAGTTTTGGAAGATGGTAAAGGAGTACGTAGCTGACCGTGTCAACGTCCTCAGCGATCCCTCTGTGCCGTATAATTATTGGGTGTCTAAGCTGGACACGTGGCATGAACTGGCGCTCTACGCCTTGGAGGTGCTGGCCTGCCCTGCCGCTAGCGTTTTGTCTGAGCGGGTATTTAGTGCTGCTGGGGGCATAATTACTGATAAGCGCATCCGCCTGTCAACTGACAATGATTGCCCCTGACTTCTGTACTCCACCAGAGGAAAGCGGCTGAACATGAAGGAAACTTAAATCAGGCTTTTAGGGTGTATTGAATACACTGTATTATCATGCACCCCTTCGTCTTCTCGTCCTCTTCCTCCATCATATGAAACAGCTTATGAGGCTGCCCTCGAAGTCCACCAGCTGGGCCTGTACCCGAATTTGTTAGCCACTCAGCTCACCAGCTGGGCCTGCAACATAATTTTTGGGCCTGTCAGGCACTCAACCATAATGTCAGCTTGGCATTAGCGTGTCACACCTAAATGTTTTTATCGGTCTGCTCTTCTGCAGAATGTCACATGAAGAATATCATTATTTCGACGGTCAGCTTGGCATTAGCATGTCACACTTAAATATTTTTATCGGTCTGCTCTTCTGCATAATGTCACATCAAGAATATAATGTTTTCGACGGTCAGCTTGGCATTAGCGTGTCACACTTAAATGTTTTTAACGGTCTGCTCTGCAGCGGAATGTCACATCAAGAATATCATTCTTTTGGACGGTCAGCTCGGCATTAGCATGTCACACTTGAAAATTTTTAACGGTCTGCTATGCAGCGGAATGTCACATGAAGAATATCATTCTTTTGGACGGTTAGCTTGGCATTAGCGTGTCACACTTGAAATTTTTTAATGGTCTGCTATGCAGCGGAATGTCACATCAAGAATATCATTCTTTTGGACAGTCAGCTTGGCATCAGCTTGTCACCCTTAAATTTGGAACAGTTTGATAAAGTGCGGTGGCAGCAGCATGTGTCCCTTAAATTTTTTTTACAGTCAGCTCGGCAGCAGAGTGTCAAACTTAAATTTGGGACAGTTTGATAAAGTACGGTGGCAGCAGCATGGAGTCCGATTCCATTATTCACAGCTCAAGTATTCAGTCCACCCGGCTTGGATTGAATTTTTTTAAGTAAAGATTCCGGCCCCCCAGAACACAGAACGAACAGCATCGGGGAGGCGCCGAGAGGCAGGGACTCCAACAGGTGGTAGCTCACCTCCATGCAGACAGCCAACTCGATCCTAAGATCAAACTTCGAGCTTTTTAAGTGCAGCAACTTAGATAAACACAATAGGACATGGAATTACAGCGGAGAGCGAGAGTGGAACGGCCGACGCGGCACATGCCACTAGGGGGGCCCTGGCCTCCCGCGGCGGATAGCGAAAAAAGAAACGGTCGTCAGCGACTCTGAGCGTGCGGTGGCAGCAGCATGTGTCCATTAAATTTTTTGGACGGTCAGCTTGGCAGCAGAGTGTTACTCTTACATTTTTTGGATGGTCTGCGCAGCAGCAGAATGGCAAGCCTATTGTTTTTGAGTGTCAGCAGCAGGCCATCAATCATAATTTTTCAAGGGTGTGTATGATGCCCTCCTTTATGTGTAATAAAGGGTGTATTGGATTGCCTGTTCCTTGTAATTTTTGGCAGCCCTTTCACTTAGTGCATAGGCTCTACGAGTGTCGGAGTCCCACAATTATACCACAATGTGAATGAGGCCCTCCTTTATAAGATATAAAGGGGGTTGTATGGGAGTGCCTCATCCATGTAATTTTTGGCAGCACTTGCACTTAACGTGCAAGTAAATCTATGTTTCCTAACAATATTTCCTGTAAAATCGATGTTATCTTGGGTTTTTGGGGGGTATTTTTGTCATTCCGTAAAAATGGCGTAATAGTCGGCCATCATCTTTAATAGCAGCAACTTCGGTGTCCAAGATGCATCCAGACATCCTCCCCATGCTGTTCCCTAACCATTTCTGTGGTGTTTCCACCATTTTCCCTATGGACCAGACACTCTCTCCTCTGCAGAGCAGGGGGTGCCCGGTCTTCTCCTATTGACTTCCATTATACTCGGGTGCTAGGCTGAGCACTGGAGCACCACCTAGTGTTCGGCCAGAGCATCCGAGCACCCGAACATCGGGGTGCTCGATCATCATTACAGATTACTGCTTACTGTATAGTTATAATTATACCACAGCAAATGTACTAGCTATTTGCGCACATAACTGGTACCATTCAGCTCTCTTTTCTATCATATCCCTACAAAGGTTCTTCATAAAGGGCTTCCTGCACTGTCACTGCACTTTAAAAACACACACACACACCACACAATCTGCCTCCCGACATGTTTCGCCGGTAAACTGGCGTCTTCAGAGGATCAGGCGGGTGAGTGTTTGGGGGCGGGGACCGCCTTTTATTACATAGGTATGTAATGTCAGAACATGATCACCCCATGAAATAGGTTCTGCGCCGAGTAAGGTAAGTATTATACTGCCGTTGATTCGCCAGTACTACCTTTGTTGCCCGCCTCCTTTACCTGATTAGATCAATGTCACCTGACGTCTTTATATTAATATCCATGTTGGCTCATAATTATAAATGATACACAGTGTGATCAATGGCTCCATGAGTGATTATTACCTGACATCTTATTGGATGCTGTAAATCATTTATTAAATTGCCTTGTAACTTCTCACTTGTATCTATTTAAGTGGGCCCCATCTTTCACAGTTATTAAATTCTGTACGTTATTGAAACACTTATTAATCATTGTCATTAGGTGGTATTATTTTCTTACTTTTTACAGAAACGATGAAAACGTAAATCCCTTATTAAGTCCCAATGGTGAGAGGGACTTGAGGCGATAAATCCACTTTGTTTCTTTTTGCTGAAGCCTCCCGTCAATATCTCCCTGTCTTGGGCCCATTTTAATTTTTTGTATTCCCCAAATTTTCAAGCAATGGGAATTACCTTGATGGTGGCTCCTTATGTGTCTAGAGAGAGGTGTGTCATCTTTTGTATTAATACTGCTTAGGTGTTTTGATAACCATCTCCTTAATTCTTGAATAGTTTTTCCGATGTACATTTTGGGACAGCTGCACTGTATTGCATATACTACCCCCATAGTCCCACAATTTATATACTCTTTTATTTCATATTTTTCCCAACTACTGGGTTTACAAAATATTTTTTAGGAGACATCAGGGTACAAAATGTACAGTTCTTACATGAATATAATCCTTTTGTCATCAGCCATGTAGCAATCCCTTTTTCCCTCTGAAAATGCCTATGGACTAACATTTCTTTTGGATTGTTCCCTCCCCTGTATGTGATTGATGGACTTAAATAGATTACTTCAGCCAAATCCTTATCTGCTCGCAGGATATACCAGTGCTCTTTAATGATCTTACAGACCAATGAATGCTGCACATTAAAGGTGCCTATACAGCGTATTATTTTCTTTTCTTCGTTTTTATTTTTATTTTGAAGTAGGGTATTCTTCTCAGTATTTCTAGCTCTATTATACGTGGAGCACTTTTTTGGGATAGCCCCTATCCAGGAATCTCTGATATAGTTCTTTACTCTCTTGCTCAGTATCTTCAGAATAATTTCGTTTCGCTCTCAGGTACTGCCCAACAGGAATACCTTTTTTGAGTGGCATTGGATGAAAGCTTTTTTAGTTATTTGGCAAAGTTGGTTTCCTAGATTTCTGTCGTGACACTGCCATCAGGTTGCAGGGCTATTTTTAAATCCAAAAATGTAGGCTCTCCTGTTGTATTTCGGCTGTAAATTTTAGGCCTATGTTATTCTCATTCAAAAACTTAGTGAATTCGTGAAATTCTGTTACTGTGCCATCCCAAAAAATCAAAATGTCATTTATATAACGACCCCAAAATAAAACGTGATTGGTGTAAAGTGTATTCTGTTAATACAGCTGACACACTGCTTGAAACGGCTGACATCGGTGCCAGCACGTTTAACCCCTTCATTGCTGGGGTCCATAGGGACCGCTGTATGGTAGGGATTAACAGGGAGGGAGCTCCCTCTCCCATCGGGCCGTTGCACTGCTCTGGCAGCATCTACACTACACTTGTTTGGTATCACCGCATCCATAACGACCTGATCTATAAAAGGATCATGTTACTTTCCCTGCACGGTGAACGGCATAAAAAAAAGAAGAAAAAAAAAGAGAAAAACTATGATGGAATTGAAATTTTGCCAACCTCACTTCCCAAAAAAAAGATTTTAAAAGTGATCAAAAAAGTCATATGTGGGGGGCGTGGTTTGCCAGTCGAGCAAGATGGCTGCGTGAGTTATGAGCTCCAGCGCCACTACACCGACTGAGCTATAAAGTGCATACCAGAACCTGCCTACAAACCTGCCAGGAGGTAAAAAACATTATGGATGATGACGAGGGGAAAAAGAATGGTCAAAAAACAGGGGAAACTGGACTTTTTTCTCGACCGGAACAGAGACCAAGATGGCGCCGCCTCCCTGGCCGCGTCCAAATCCCCTAGCTCCAGCTCTCCAGAAGCTGCCAACTCAACCTCGAACCAGTCGGAGGGTAAAGGATCGTCAGCAGCGTCCACTCTCTCCACGTACAGGAGACACAAAAGCCGCCAGCCTTGAGACCTCCCTGGAGACGGGCGCCGCGGCCTACAAGCTGCGTCATCGCCTACCTCGAGCCCGGCCAAGCAGAGACCCCGGCTCCAGGCCGCATCTCCACAGACTACGGAGGTGAGCGACTATTTTACAGAGGCCCTGTTGGCGTTCCCAACATCAGACCAGCCTGCTTCGGGTAACCTGTTAAAGGAGATGTTAGCACTCTTTAGTAAATCTATCCATACCGATTTCTCAGCCATGTTAACTCCTATTCAGACCTCCATCGCTGATATACACGAGGGTGTCTCATGTGGAATCCAATATGGGAGATTTTGCTACCTTGCACAACCAACTCATTGATGCTCATAATGAGCTCATTGATTAAATGGAGAGGCTGAAAACCAAAATGATAGACCTAGAAGATAGGTCCCGCAGGAATAATATAAAATTCTGCGGCATTCCAGAGGACATTGCTCCCAAGGACTTAAGTTCCTATATACAAGACCTCATGATCATCCATTATCCCTGATCTTACCACCCAGGATCTAATCATAGACAGGGCTCACAGAGTTGCCCGCCTGAAACATCTACCAGAAACTGCCCCTAGAGATGTGCTGGCGAGGATCCACTTTTTTCATATTAAGGAGGCCTTGATGAATGCACACAAGAAAGGCACATTACCGTCTCCATATGACCAGATCAAGATGTTTGTGGATCTTTCAGCCGACACCCTGCATCAACGGCGCTCTCTAGGTCCGTTCACTACTACGTTACGCCAACATAACATTCTGTATAGATGGGGTTTCCCAACACCAAGGGACTCTGCATGCCATCTGTTCATTGGAAGCTGGGCAGAAGCTCCTGAATACCTGGAACATTGTCATGGATGACACCCTCACTGATCCCAAAGGGACAACTCGGGCTACATCTGAGTGGCAATTGGTGCCTCCAAAGCAACGTCCTAGACAATAGTGTTCAGGCTCTGATTCTCTTTTCAATGATGGTGGTGCTGAGTGGCGTCTTTCTGGACTTCTACCAAAAAAGATGCCCATTACTACTAACCAGCCTTTACCGCTGGTCTGTTTTCTGTTTTTGTTTTAATATGTTTCTTTAATATGTTTCTGTTTCCTCCCGTTAGTTTTTATTGGCTCACGTGTCTCTATCAGTGTCTTTCTGGTGGCTCTCGCACCGGGATCTGCATGCCTCCGACCACAATTTACACCACCTTACAGTATCAAGTACCCTTCTTCTGAACTTCTCCCGACTGACCAGCTACCTTCTAGTCCAAGATGGTCCTTAAGATAGCAACTTTAACTTTAAATACCAAAGGACTCAACAGTCCTTTCAAATGCTCCTCGCTGTGGAAAGAGGGAAAATCTTTACAATGTGACATCTTTTGTGCTACTGAGTGCTAGACTCTTCTATTGACTCCACTACCCCAACCAGAGAGATCCTCCGCCTTCAGCTCATTGATTTGCGCTGAAGACCTGTATGATGTGTGGAGGGTTCACCACGATAGAGAGAGAGACTACTCCTTTTTCTCTGCCGCGCACAACTCCTATTCGAGGATTGATCTTTTCCTGGTTGACACAGTGACTCTAAGTAGCGCCTCTAGCTCCTCCATTGAGCTAATCACATGGTCTGACCATGCTCCTGTCACCTTGAGCATACAAGAACAATGCACTACTCCGCCCTACACCCCGTGGCGTAATAATACCTTTTTACTTGAACGTCCCAAATACAAGTCGGACATCCTTGCAGCTCTCAAGGAATACTTCCACACCAATGTTGGGTCTGTGTCTAACTGTTTTTCACTTTGGAACGCTCATAAAGTGTTCATTAGGGGAATCTTTATAAAAGTGGGCCACAGAGCCAAACAAGAAATGACCGAAAAGAATGCTGACTTAACGCACAAGATCAGACAGTTAGAATATACCAATAAAACTAACCCTCAACAACCTATTGCAAAACAACTACAAACACTCAGACTCCAACTTAAGGATGTTCTCCTGTATCAATATGAAAAACACCTAAAATCTCTCAATTCCCAGTATTATTCGCAGAACAACAAAGCAGGAAAACTACTAGCACCTACTAGCACACAGGCTGAAAACACGCACATTGAAATCCAAGATCCTGTATTTTACTTGAAAGTCTCATGGGGCCAAAATATTTGACCCACAGGGTATAGCGGACTACTTTAAGTCCTACTATGAGTCCTTATATAATTTAAACGCTACAATAGATTCCCCCCCTTCTCCGACAATGACTAATACATTTTTGGCCTCCCTTAATCTTCCCTCCCTCAATCAAGACCAATTATCATCCTTAAACTCCCCCTTTACATTAAAAGAGATACTAGATATCATCAAGACACTCCCCAAACATAAAGCCCCAAGTCCAGATGGCCTGTCCAATGCCTATTATAAATCCTTCTCTGACTTGCTAGGCCCGTATATGTTGAATACCTACACGCAGATTATGACTACTGGAGATATCCCTAAAGAAATGTTAGAAGCCACCATAGTGACCTATCCCTAAAACTGAACCACCTGCTGATGACCCCAAACAGTACCGCCCAATTTCCCTCCTCAATACTGATACCAAAATATTTGCTAAAGCGTTAGCAAATAGATTAGCACCCCTAATCCCTCTACTTACACATTCAGACCAAGTAGGTTTTGTGAAGGGCCGTAACATCCATGAAAACACCCGAAGGGTTATTAATAGAGATGAGCGAGTAGTGAAATATTCGAAAGTTCGAAATTCGATTCGAATAGACCGCGATATTCGACTATTCGACCGAATATCGAATCCCATTAAAGTCTATGGGAAAAAAATGCTCGCCACTTGGAAATCTCAATTCGACCACTTGGAGGTCACCAAGTCCACCCTGAAACCTCAGAAAAGGATGCCAACACTGCTGGAATGCAACTGGGACAGCAGGGGAAGCATGTCTGGGTGCATATAACGCGCCCAAGTCGCACTATTACGCCACTATCACAGCCTCTCAACAATACACTCCAAAGACAATATAACCTCTCTGTAAAGTGAGACCATACAAGGAAACCTTCTTTCCTCTACATTGCCATGGACCCCAAGCCAAACTAGACAAAAAAGAAGATAAAATTCTGCACCCCTTAAAATCACGTTGCCTATGACAACCACAGATGGCATAGGCAAGGGGGAAAGCAATCAAGCCATCACTATTTTTCCCTCTGTGCCATCCCTGCCTTGCCCAGGCACATGTCCCAAAACATCATCCACGCCCAAGTAACACGGTTACTGCAAAAGGCCATTTGACCACCAACACTTTGGTTTGAGGCCGGGGATGCTACATCTCCCTGACAGCACACTGGGTGAATGTTGTGGAGGCGGGGACGGGCAAACCTGCTACCCCCACCCAAGTTTTGGGCCTTGGTTCTGTCTGGATTTCCGCAACCCTTACAGACAGCTCGGCAAACCCCTCCTTCTCCTTCTAGATTTGTTAAAGGGTTTCTGTCACCAGTTTTGGGCATATAAAACAGGATGACATTTGCAATGTGCAAATGTCACCTGATGCCCAAACTGGTGATCATTTTTTTACTGGTGCCCCCGTTTTTGAAATAAATCAACTTTTGTCGAATGCAAATGAAGCTTACTAGGTGCAAGGGGCGGTAACCCTGCACCTAGTAAGCGCCGTTTCCCTACCTTTATTCACGCCCCCTTTGTTGTGATGGACAGGGCCAGGCAGCTCGCTCTATCTGCTCCTGGCCCTGTCCGTGCTGAAAATCCCGCGCCTGCGCCGTTCGGACTTCATTCGGCGCAGGCGCAGTGAGTGCCGATTGCTGCCGGGCTCCCGGCTTCCTCACTGCGCCTGCGCCGATGACGTCACAGAACACCCAGAAGAGAAGGCGGCGCAGGCGCAGTGAGGAAGCCGGGAGCCCGGCAGCAATCGGCACTCACTGCGCCTGCGCCGAATGAAGTCCGAACGGCGCAGGCGCGGGATTTTCAGCACGGACAGGGCCAGGAGCAGATAGAGCGAGCTGCCTGGCCCTGTCCATCACAACAAAGGGGGCGTGAATAAAGGTAGGGAAACGGCGCTTACTAGGTGCAGGGTTACCGCCCCTTGCACCTAGTAAGCTTCATTTGCATACGACAAAAGTTGATTTATTTCAAAAACGGGGGCACCAGTAAAAAAATGATCACCAGTTTGGGCATCAGGTGACATTTGCACATTGCAAATGTCATCCTGTTTTATATGCCCAAAACTGGTGACAGAAACCCTTTAAATCTGTCCACCACCCAGTCAAGTCCACAAAGTCCAGTCTCGTCGATAGCCTGCAGAAACTGCAGGGACCTCACTCTGACCCTCCTTCCTCCCACCCTGCCCAATGTTATCAACCCAGTGTTCCCACCCATGCAAGAATCGCAGGAACTATCTGAGGATTTTGTTTGTTCTGATGCCCAAACACTGGAGCAAGCTCCATCTCTAGCTGATGGTGGTGTGGAACGGGCACTAAAGTGTAAAATGATTAGTGACGATGATGAGACACAGTTGCCAGCAAGGGAGGCTGTTGGAGCAAAGTGAGGCAGTGTAAGAGGAGGTGGTTGAGTTATGAAGAAGTCAGTGACCCGACCTGGCCCAGTGTCATGTCTAGCAGGTAAAGCAGTGGGGGATGTTGAGGGATGCGTAGGACCGCAAAAGGCAGGAAGAGGCCGTGGGCTGGCCAGAGGCTCATGGGAGAAGGCAGGCTAGAGCCCGCAGGGCCGCATCTCTTCCCTATAACAGGCCCCCACACAAAGCTCTCCCATCGAGGGCTCTTAGGTCCTTGTTGTGGAAAATATTTTATGAGTGCGCAAAGTTAGCTTGAGGTGAGCCCTCGAAAAAATTATATGGAGGCCCAAGAGGTGAGCCCTCGAAAAAATTAAGTGGAGGCCAAAGAGGTGAGACCTCTTAAAAATTGTATTAAGGCCCAAGAGGTGAGCCATAATAAAAATTGTTTGTAGGCCCAAGAGGTGAGACCTCTTAAAAATTGTTTGTAGGCCCAAGAGGTGAGCCATTGATAAAAATTGCTTGTTAGGCCCAAGAGGTGAGCCATGATAAAAATTGCTTGTTAGGCCCAAGAGGTGAGCCATGATAAAAATTGCTTGTAGGCCCAAGAGGTGAGCCATGATAAAAATTGCTTGTAGGCCCAAGAGGTGAGCCATGATAAAATTGCTTGTAGGCCCAAGAAGGTGAGCCATGATAAAAATTGCTTGTAGGCCCAAGAGGTGAGCCATGATAAAAATTGCTTGTAGGGCCCAAGAGGTGAGCCATGAAATTTTAGGCCATGAAAAATTGCTTGTAGGCCCAAGAGGTGATAAATGCTTAGGCCCAAGAGGTGAGCCATGATAAAAATTGCTTGTAGGCCCAAGAGGTGAGCCATGATAAAAATTGCTTGTAGGCCCAAGAGGTGAGCAATAAATATATATATATATATTTTTTTTTTTAAGGAGCAATTCTACGGCGGTTAAGGAGGAGGAGGTGGAGGAGGAAATGGCACTTCATACAGATGGCCACTTCACTTTTGGCTGCTTTCCACTGTTGGAGAAGCAAAGTCCGGGTCAATCCACTTGCTGTTCATTTTGATTAGCGTCAGCCTGTCGGCACTGTCGGTTGACAGGCGGCTGCGCTTATCGGTTATAATGCCCCCGGCTGCGCTGAACACCCTTTCTGATAGCACGCTGGCGGCAGGGCAGGCAAGCACCTCCAAGGCGTACAGGGACAGTTCCAGCCACGTGTCCAACTTGGAGACCCAGTAAGTGTAGGACGCCGAGGGATCGGGGAGGACAGGGGTACGGTCTGCCAGGTACTCCCGCAACATCCGCCGATACTTGTCCCTCCTGCTGATAGCGGGCCCCGCAGTGATGGAAGTTGCACGAGGGGGTGCCATAAACGTGTCCCACACCTTGGAGAGTGTTCCCCTGGTGGCTGTGGGCCTGATCGATGTTGTGGGACTCTGGGAGACCCTCTCCTCTCTGCCGCCAGCGATGGTGGGTGGGAAAATCTCCATCATGTTCTGCACGAGTTCCCTCTGGTATTCCAGCAATCGATTCGTCCTCTCCTCTATCGGAGTAAAAGAGGAGACGTTATCTTTATACCGGGGGTCCAGGAGTGCGAAGACCCAGTACAGTTTGTTCTCCACTATCCGGACAACACGTGTGTCCCGGGAAAAGCAGCCCAGCATGAAGTCAGCCATGTGTGCCAGACTCTGAATAGGCATGACGTCACTGCCCCCACCAGAAAGATCACTTGCCATTTCCTCCTCTTCCTCTTCCGCCTCCTCTCCGCCCATCCGCGCTGAACCAATGGGACGCACACAGCCTGACTGCTACCCTCGCCGCCAGCATCCTCCTCCTCTTCCACAGCCACCTCCACGTCGTCCTCCTCCTCCTCATCCTCCTCCTCCTCCTGCAAACTGCCACCGAGAAGCAGACAAAAGTGTGGTCTGACTGTGTAGCTCCGTTGCGTCTCCTCCTACCCCCGTCTCCTCTGCGTGCAATGCGTTCTCCCTTATTGCGATTAGCGATTCTTTAAGGACACATAGGAGCGGGATGGTTACACTCACTATAGCGTCCTCGCTGCTGACCTTCTTGGTGGACTCCTCAAAGATACGCAGTACATCGCATATGTCTGCCATCCATGGCCACTCGTGGTTGGCAAACTGAGGGAGCTGAGTTGGAGGCACGCGTGGATTCATAATCTGGTACTCCATCAATGCTCTCTGCTGCTCACACACCCTGGCCAACATGGAATAGGTGGAATTCCAGCGAGTCGGCAGGTCGCACAACAGCCGATGTTCAGGCAAATGGAGGCGTTGCTGGAGTTTTTTTAAGCTAGCAGCAGCTACAGTTGACTTCCGAAAGTGAGCGCACAAGTGCCGCACTTTCACCAGTAGCTCTGCCAGGTTGGGGTAAGTCGTGGGCCAGGCATGGTACGTGATTGAGTTCGGCAAGCTCCAGAGCCGCCACCAGGTTACGGCCGTTATCGCACACGACCATGCCTGGTCCTAGCTGCAGCGGCGACAACCACATCTCCGTCTGCTGCAATATGGCGTCCCTCACCTCTGGGGCGCTGTGCTTCCTGTCGCCCAAGCTGATGAGCTTAAGCACCGCCTGCTGACGTCTCCCCGCGCCAGTGCTGCAACGCTTCCAGCTAGCGGCTGAGGGCGATGTTAAGGCAGAGGAGGAGGAGGAGGAGGAAGAGGAGGGGGTTTATCAGAACCCGTGCTGGCAATCTTGGGCGGGGGTGGTAGGTAGGCCGTCTCTGTTTGCGACCCCGTCCCCGCTTCCACAACATTCACCCAGTGTGCCGTCAAAGAGATGTATCGTCCCTGGCCGCAAGTGCTTGTCCACGAGTCGGTGGTCAAGTGGACCTTTGCGCTGACTGCGTACCTCAGGGCCCGCCTGACGTTACGCGACACGTGCTGCGTGCAGGGCGGGGACGGCACTCCGGGAAAGTAGTGGCGGCTGGGGACGGAATAGCGAGGTGCGGCAGCCGCCATCAGGTCGCGGAAGGCCTTGCGTCTCCACAAGCCTAAACGGCAACATCTCCAGGGCCAGCAGTTTGGAGATGTGGCAGTTTAAGGCTTGGGCTTGGGGGTGACTTGAGGCGTACTTCCGCCTGTGGTCGAACGCCTGCGAGATGGACAGTTGATGGGACGAGGAGTGTGAAGGTGGCAGGCGAAGATGCGGGGGAAGGGGAGGCAGGCAGGAGAAGGCCCCAAAGTAGTCGCAGGCAGAGGCAGATGTGGAGGTGTCCTGGCTGGAGGTCTGGACCGCAGTGGCAGCACACAACAAAGGGGAAGAGGCAGTGGCAGGAAGACCTGGCGCAGGTTGTATTGCGTTTTGCTCTCTCCCACTCAGCCCAGTGCTTGACTTCCAAGTGACGCCGCATGCCTGAGGTGTCATATTGCTCTTCTCAGAGCCCCTACTCAGTTTTGAGTGGCAGAGTGTGCAAACCGCGCTCAGTTTGTCATCCGCACAAACATTAAAAAATCTCCACACCACAGAAGTACGAGGCCTCGATGGGGGAGCTTCGCGCGACTGCCTGCTGCCGGGAACAGCTTCGGCCCTGCTGGCTGTGGCCTCACTTCTCTGTCTGGACTGTCCTCTGCCTCTGGACATCCCTCTGCCTGTGGACATCCTCTGCCTGTGGACATCCTCTGCTCGGACATCCCTCTGCCTCTTGCTGCCTTTTTCGGTGCTGCGCAGACCACCACCTCTCCACTGCTTTCCCCGCTGGACATCACCCCTGGCCAAGTGGGTCGGTCATTTCGTCATCCACCACCTCCTCTTCCACTTACTCACTCTGCTCCTCCTCCTGCCCACTGGACATTCCAAACAGCCTCCCTTGATGGCAACTGCGTCTCATCATCATCATCGCTCATGATAAACAGAAGCTGGTTCAGGGTCCACATCAGCAGGAGATGGCGAATACTCAAGTGGTGGGCATCACTACAAACAAATTCCTCTGGTAGCTCCAGGGATTCTTCCGGCACATCTGAAAAAGGGACCCGAAAAGAGCTCCTGGGAGGGGTCAAGGGTGGGATGACTCTGTTGACCAGGTGTGGAGAAGGGAGGGTCAGAGTGAGACTGTGTGGATGACTGGCTGGTGGACAACTGTGTGGAAGCGTTATCGGCTATCCATTGCACCACCTGTTCACACTGCTCAGGCCTCAACAGCGGTGTAACCCGCCCCCTGCTTAACTGTCCCATAAAGGCAGGGATTCTGGATGAGCGTAATCCTGGCTGCCCCTCACCAGCACGCATTGTATCCCCACTGGCTTCAACAAGGCCCCCAACAGCATTTCCGCGGCCCCGTCCTCGTCCACGTCCGATTCCGCTAGCCCTCCGCATTTTTTTTTTTTTGTTACAATATTTGGCGTACACAGCCGTATACTACCAGGTCAGACGGTGTGTATTAACACCACGTATATACAAGAGTTTTGCAGGCACGCAGAACGCACAATACAGGTTCCAAATAAAAGGCCTTTTTTTTTAAATATGTCTGATTACACAGCCGTGTACTAACAGGTCAGACGGTGGGTATTAACAGCACGTATATGAAAAGAGTTTGCAGGCACGCAGAACACACAATACAGGTGCCAAATAACAGGACTTTTTTTTAAATATGTCTGAGTACACAGCCGTGTACTAACAGGTCAGACGGTGGGTATTTACACCTGGTATACAAAAAGGGTATTGCAGGCACACAGAACCCAGAACACTAGAGCCAAAGAAACTGTATTTAAAAAAAAAAAATGTACACAGCCGTATACTGCCAGAAGATCAGATGGTGCATATACACACTAGGTATATAACAGGGTTTTGCAGCCAAAAAGAACGCAGAACAGTAGTGCCAAATATAGTTTGGTATGTAGCAGAGCACCTAATACACCACTAATGCCTCTCTCTGTCCCTACTCCAGCAGCTATCCCTGAATACAGCAGCCATTCTCTGCAGAGTGTATATAGTAGTAAAGCTATTACTGTACTGCACTATAGTAGCCCTGATAAGGGCTTTTAATCACGCTCCTGCCTGTCCAACAGCTAAAACCTATCTCTCCCTTCTCCAGCCTCTGTCCCTGACTAAGTTCACGCAGCATATGCGAACGAGCAGAAGACCTGAGTTTTTAATATTCAAGTCACGTGGTTTTTCCAGCCAATCCATGTAGACGCCGTTTTCACGCTGCCAGCGTGCTCCGTGGGCCTGTCATACCCCCCTGCATGGTGATTGGTGGAAAAGAGCGCCAGGGAAGGTGGGAGGGGAAACGAATTCTAAGTGCGCCATCGCCGTTATACTCGATCGAAATCGAGTATTGCCGAATAGCGTAGTATTCGATCGAATACCGGCTCGATCGAACACTACTCGCTCATCTCTA